>OFHS01001208.1:0-18493 GCA_900245855.1 Calvadosia cruxmelitensis
TACCTTCCTATATTAGATTTGCGAAAGATAGAGAAGGAAACATCTCACTGATTTAATACTTATATAATCTTAGCGTAATTACAACTGTATTAGTTTTAATTATGTATTTCATTCATTTACTCATCCTGTATATCTTTATACGAAAACGTTTACCTCGCACGAGGTGGAAATATATTACCCAGATCCAGTGCCGTTTTAAGCGTCGAGAGGGCCTAAATCACTTTACCCAAGGGGGCCTAATTTTAACTATTAAATAGCCCGAAACTTACTACTGCTAAGATGTTCACTCACCCATTGGCTTATCAAATATTTTGCTGTTGCTCACAAAGAGCAAATCGGGAAAATGAACTCTGTATAACTCAGTAGCACTCTGCAGTTGAAAAGCACACTGCATTAGATCTCAACATACTGTAAATTTGAATCTTTGAACTGGCCTTGAGAAGGGCCTATCCAGACTGAGGGCCTAAAGCACGTGCTTTGAGTGCCTACTTGTTGAAACGGCCCTGCCCAGATCAATCAATCAATCAATCGATCAATCAATCAATCAATCATTTAATCAAGTAATTTTCTTCCTCTGTTGTATTGATATCTAGATGCCATCTTATTTCGCTTATTCCACATTTTGGTCGTTGCTTCTTTCAGTTTTCTGACGCAGTGTCGTCCAATGTCAGTCAGCATGGGAAACACGATCAAGCATTTGAAGCTACAAATATCAAGGAGTCCACCTGGCATGCCAGAGAACGAGGCAAGTTTATCCATCCGTTTTAGCGTGTCGTCTCTGACAGAAGCATTCTACACTCCAACACCAGCCATCTAAAGCACTTTTGCACCCTAAAATATGCAGATATTGCTGCCCGGTACTTTTCATTGTTGGGTGGATTGTTTTGAAAGGTAATGTGGTGTCTTGAAATTTGCTATTTTTCACATCCAAATTCATCCCAAATACTGAGTACGTGGTGTAGTGGAACTATTGAACTTAAATGTGACTTGTTGACTGTACGCTTTGTGCTGCTCCGGTCTGACAGTGTACTTTTCTTCTTCACTTTCAGGCTAAGAATGCTCTTTTAGAAGGCATTGATCAGTTTATTCAGGAAAGAATTTTGCTAGCAGGCGATGTCATCTCCTATATTGTATCCGATGGTATTATCAATGACGGAGATGTTGTCTTAGTCTATGGCTTCTCATCGATTGTGATTAAGATTTTGAAAGATGCTTTCAAGACGAGAACTTTCCGAGTGGTCGTTGTAGACTCTCGACCGAGGTTTGAAGGTAAATGTCAGATATTTATTGGCTAATAGTATAGACGGTCCTCTATATGAAGAGGCCGTCCCTCTTCCTCTTAATTCACTTGCTAAGTAAACTACGGCATAAATCACGGTCAGATACGGCTGACAAAGTAACCACAAAGAAAGACAAATCAACGTTCACCATATCACCGGACAATACCACCCTGCTATGTTCTTGGCAGCGCATTTATTGGCTAGCAAGTCTAAATCTTATTCACAAGAACATTTGAAGTTGGACAGATCCGACCTTCGATCCTATGAATTATACTGCAACATTTTGGATTTACTAAAACATTTTTTTGTTTTGCCAATTGATAATAAAAATTTGACCAAATAAAACTTATTTACGCGAGAAATACTTATTCATCAATAGTATGTTTGATCAGTAAAATGATGATGAGTTCTACATCAGATAATTGGAATTGATAATTATGATTTACTGTGACGGATCTTTGATGTTTCTGTTAGGTCGTCAATCATTACGCTCGTTAATCAATGCTGGCATCCAATGCTCGTACGTTCTCATCAATGCAGTCTCTTACATCATGAAAGAAGTAAGGAATTTGTGAATGCTTGAAAATCGTACAATGTACTTAAATGAAGTGTTTGCTTCCAGGAAGGAAACGTCAGACCTCAAATTTGACTATTCAAATTCTCTATATCTACTGTATACAGTGAAACCTGTCTATAATGGTCACTTCTGGGACCTGGTAAAAATGACCTTTGCAGACAAATGGCCTTTCTATCCAGGTTAATTTCTATAGAAAGTTTCATTTTGGGGTTATGAAGAGTGGCCTTTATATAAAGGTGGCTGCTTTTTAGAGGTGGCCGCTTATACAGACCGTATTTCACAAACGTCTGGCTGTTTATTTGTAGGTCTGTGTGTCTTATGACTTTAGTTATGACTCTAGTCGAAAAATCTCTGTTAGATTTTGCTTTTGCAGATATAAATAATACAATTAACCTGTACTAAGTGACCACCTGTGTTAAGAGACCGTTTCCATTCTTCAGATGACTTGTAAAGTGGCGTAATCTTAACTCAAAAACTGATTTATTGTCTAAGTAAATCTGTTTATTGTTTTCTGTAGGTCACAACGGTCATTCTCGGAGCACACGCACTTCTCGCAAATGGTTATGTTATGTCAAGGACCGGAACCTCGATGGTTGCCATGACAGCAAAAGCAAATAACGTCCCTGTACTTGTTTGCTGTGAAACATATAAATTCTGTGAACGAGTACAAACGGATGCTTTCGTTTTCAATGAGTTAGGTAAGACGGACATTTATAAATTGTCAAGTAGCTGCAATTTGCCCCAAGTTACAATCCACTTTACATCTACAGTGAAACCTGTCTATAATGGTCACCTTTGGGACCCGAAAAAAATGACCTTTATAGACAGGTGGCCTTTATGTCCAGGTTGATTTCTATAGAAAGTGCCATTTTGGAGTTATGAAGAGTGGTCTCTATACACAGGTGGCTGCTCTATAGAGGTGGCCGCTAATACAGGTTTGATTGTATCATGCCGCACAGAATTTTGACAAGAGGGTGTGCACACCATTTTGGATCTGTAGATAGTTAAATTTATCGTCATACTGGCCTGCAAAGCATTTTCTTCAAAGTACACATTCGTTTGATAAGAAAGTCAACAAAATTCATCTGACCGTCGTAGAATCGACTTGGTCAAGATAGAGTCCATTTCTTTTTGTTCCAAGCTTGCCTTTTCAAGAGATCAAGCATTCTAATCAAGTTTAGGCAATAAAGCATTAGCTTGATTCTCATTGGTTTATATTAATAAAAGACTGCTTTCTGATTGGCTACAGAAAAGCCATGCGAGTTTGAAGGTCATTAAAATCATTGTTTTGATGTCATGTTATTTTTTCAGGCGATCCTGACGATCTCGTAACGACTTGTAAATCGTCACAAGCATGTCATCTGAAGGGTTGGAGAGACATTAAATCTCTTTATTTGCTTAATCTCGTTTACGACGTCACACCGTCAAATTTTGTCGACATGGTCATAACAGAAATCGGAATGATTCCATGTACGTCTGTACCAGTCGTTCTTCGAGTCAAAAATCGAGAGTTTTAAGAACTCGTCTGAGTGCACATAAAAGTGGACATATTGTGGTCATCTGACAGCAAAATGAGTACCGGCATGAAGTTCCCATGAAGGCAGACAACAGGACAACGATGACGAATGACAACTGATGGACGGGAGAGCAAGTAGACTGCTGATTTAGAAGAACATTTTTCAATCCATAAATACGATGGTCTACAAATACCACACACAGTAAACCAACAAAAACGTTGCATTAGATGACAATAATTGTCATGGCAACCACGTTGCCGTTGATACAAGCTTTACATATTGCTTGTGCAACTGATTACGGTATTCGTTTTCAATTAAATACTGAAAATGAGATTAAATATTACATTATAAAAATTCAATGTTGTTGTTTCACTGTTTACTAAAATTTAGCTGCTTTCCCGTTAATGCGGCTATCAGAATGCGCTATGATTTTGTCATCTTTCAATGCCACTCCGTTGACAGTTCCAAGATAAGAATGCGTGTCATCCACTTCGTGACCGATTTTCTTCAACGATGAAAGAATGTTGGATAGCTTGGGTATGCTTTGAAAACGTTTCCCTAGAATGATATGAGTAGTTAGTTGCTACATTGGTAATACTGACAAACTCTACGGCTACCTTGATTTCAACTTAGTCTGCCATGATGTAAAGTTATATTTAATGAGCTGAAACTGCTAAATAAACAGAGTTGCAAAATATTTAAGTAAAGCAAGTATAAAATGAAATTTAAGACACTATAGATCATACTTACTAACTAAAACTGAATTATACTCAAGTCTCGTGATAAAATATCATCTTGAAAAACGAGCTTTACTTTGGGCTCACAAATAATCTTGGTTGTTTGTTTGCCTACGACTATAACTGCACAATATTAATTATTTAAATGACTACATTCTAGCATGTCTTAGTCTAACCTGTCTTAAGTGACCACCTGTCTTAAACAATCACCTGTCTTAAGTGACCCCTTGTCTTGAGTGCCCACCTTTGACCGTCACTTAAACGTTCCAACATTACAATATACAATGAAACCTGTCTATAATGGTCACTTTTGGGACCCATGGAAAATGACCTTTATAGACAGGTGGCCTTTCTGTCCAGGTTGATTTCTATAGAAAGTATCACTTTGGGGCTGTGAAGAGTGGCCTTTATACACAGGTGGCTGCTCTATAAAGGTGGCTGCTAATACAGGTTTGACTGTACCTCTTGGGTGGTTGCTTAAGACAGGTGAAATTATTACTATTATTTGAGCATCTATAAAGAAAATTTGAAGGTGGTCACTTGAGACAGGTGGTCGTTTAAGACAGGTTTGACTCCAAACTACCGTACACTCCAGTCCTGATTCATGAATACAGTGAAACCTGTCTATAATGGTCACCTTTGGGACCTGTGGGAAATAGCCTTTGTAGACAGGTGGCCTTTCTGTCCAGGTTGATTTCTATAAAAAGTATCATTTTAGGATTATGAAGAGTGGCCTTTATACACAGGCGGCTGCTCTATAAAGGTGGCTGCTAACACAGGTTTGACTGTACCAGTACGGCCAAAAAGGCATTAAGGAGAGTGGTTGAACATTACAAAACTTGCTTCGCTGGCAGAAGTATGTCCTTCTGATGACTGACCTTCAGCTAACACCTTGTTCGGATACAGTTGATGGTGAATGCGAGGTCGATCTTCTATCGCGTGATTAAGCGGCATGCCATAGGAGAGCACATCAACCAAGACTAAAAAAAAACAAATAAATAACAAAATATTATCATCATGATAGCCGAGCTGTAAGATGGCCGACTTAAAAGAAGACTATTGGATTCAAGATCGAAGGATCGTTTCAACTACGAGAACATCAGAGGAGGAAATTTAGGATATCATATAATGCAGGCAACATTAGGTGGTTCTGGTATTGCCTGACTTTTTCTAACTGGAATGATGAGAAGTTGGCCGTGACATTAATGACCTAACACTGTACCGCATTGTACCAAAGATCTGCTTTGAAATTTTACATTTCAAAGGCTTTCATATGCACGGCTGCTCGATTAATTGACCAAGCAAGGAACAGACCCTCACTAGATTGCAATGTAGAGTACTCTAAAGAGTATTTATAGCGATTTAGATGATTCTCGTCACCTTGCACAAGAGCTGAGATCAACTTCTCTCCTCCGGCGGCACCAAGAACCATCATGTCCTGACAAGGGTTCTGAAAGTGAACAATTTCAAATCAGTTACAGTGAAACCTGTCTATAACCGTCACCTTTCGGACCTGAGGAAGATGACCTTTATAGGCAGGTGACAGTTATGTTAAGGTTGATTCCTATGGAAAGTATCATTTTGGGGTTATGAAGAGTGGCCTTTATACACAAGTGGCTGCTCTATAGAGGTGGCCGCTAATACAGATTTGACTACACCTGTATTGAGTGACAACCTGTCGCAACAGGTCCTACACATACTAAACTATCTGACATACAGTACATACTCTATTGGGTTGACATTTAAAACAGAACTGACCAAAAATCAGTTTGATATCAACAACAGCGAATGTACCAATCAAAACGAAAACACTACATGAAATAAGTTGAGTAATGCAAGTAATTTAGTCGGGACAATGTTTGGGATAGGGATGAGCCGGTATAGATCCGATACGATATATCGGCTACCGATAAAAAGCTACTATCGGCCGATACCGATACCGATATAAAGCCGTAACTTTCTAAAAGCGAAGTCAAACGATACATAACCCATAAATCAATTTAAATCAACAACCAAAAATTTAGCTTGCCATTTCATGGTTCTATAATCAATAAGATGAAATGTCGTGTGTGATTGAAGACAGGATTGAAGATGAACGTTTTGATCACAAGTCGCCGAAAAGCCGTCCGAATTGAAAGTAAGACAGGTGAATGCTGCACATATGACGGTTTTCTCAAAAGAATTTAATGGAATTTTATATCAGCTATCTGCCGATATGCTTTTATTATATCAGGCCGATAACCGATATGAAATATCGCCGATATATCGGCCGATACAAATACCGATACGATTATCGGCTCATCCCTAGTTTGGGATGGGCTTGTCCCATTCTCAAGGCAGTACAAAACGTCAAACGAGATCCGACTGGAACATAAATCCAGTAAAATTGTCCAGGGAATGTATACAACACAACAGAGTTTAACAAGTATAAATTATATAATTACATTCTAGCCAGATTTCTTCAACATTTTCTACTGACTTGAGAACAGCGCAAGCAGAAGTCAAATGCCTTACCAACTAGACCATCGGCCCTCAAAATACACAACACAAATTCTGCCACTTACACTTACTACAACTCCCCATAAGAAACCGGCACAAACAGAATATTGAAAACAGCGCCTTCACACAAAATAAAAATCACAGAGACTTACATCCTTGTGGAAAACAATCAATGGAGCTGCGGCTGACAGCGGTCGCTTCAGTGGTTCAATGAGATTCGCCTGAAGACAAACAAAACAGCAAAGAACCTACAAGTCAAGCAATGCATTCACCGTGTGATGACTTAAATGAGGAGCATGTGCATCTGGAACAGAGTAAGAGTCACAAGATGCATTACTAGATACAAAGTTGTTTAATATTTAAAAGGATAACTACTAGTCAAAAGAAACCGAATGCAGGACAACCAGAAAGATGAAAATATAATCCAAGCGATTATTTTGACTTCTGCAAGCAAAACTTAGCAAACAAGGATCTAGCATCTCCCCCTCCTATGACAGATTTCTTCAACTAAAGCTACAAACTGTAATGGTGAATGCAGTATCACAATATGTGATTACCTGGCTTACGCGACCACCTGTCTTAAGAGGCAACTTGTCTTAAATGTCCACCTACCTTGAGAGACTACAGGTCTTAAGCCATTACCTGTGCTAAGAGATTACTTTCAACTTGTTTAAAAGCTGAAGCAATACAATTTACCTGTCTCAGGCAACAACCTGCGTTAAGAGACCATGTTTCATTGGCCTCTTGGGTGGTCGTTTAACAGGTGTGACTGCACAAAGCATGTATCGCAAATCCTTTCAAGACAGATCCAATTTACTTGCACTAAATGACGCCAAAGCGTTCAGAAACCAAACGACAATCTACACAATCAAAATTTATCTTTATAATCCAGAAAAGTCTTTAAAACTAACAAGAAATCGTCCCTAGCAGCTTTAATTGACCTTACTTTGTTTGCTGCAGCAGTGGCAGAGGCAACGGAAGACGAAAAGCTGATCATGCCATCATTTAGAACAATGCCTGATTGCGTGGCCAATCCAGAGCCAAATGGAAGACCAAGAGTCCTAGAGCCAAAAAAGTAGAAAGTCAATCAATTATAAATAATATAATTATGTTTTAAATGCGTTGTAAGCATCTAAGCGGCCAGGCCAAACAAAAGGTGCCCGCTCAACATAAGAGATATCTGAATGCAAATTAAATCTTCTCGTTTGCAAGAATCAGTTTTTAAGAAAACCGTTAGTATCGGTATGCACGAGGACCACACTTGGTCAATACGACAGATACTCCCTCTTATTTCATTTGCGATGATAATCAATTCTAATAACTCAGCCATAAATGTCTGTCTACAAGTACACTTATTCCTCTGTCTGTCTAGAGTAAGAACAGGGAGGCTTTCACATTCCATAAATTCATGTATTTGAGAAACGTATTGCTAGTCCCACGACAGGGAGAGATGGCAGAGTTCCAAGGAGCACAAATGATCGTTGGTGCCAGAACTCTATGTCGTGAGCCACAGCATATAATACAAGAGAGACGGAATTGTTAACATGGCGAGGTACAGATCGGAAAGAAGATAATTACGAGATGACACGGCTACATATTCATAAGATCACATGACGATAGAGAGTTCACATTGCGGCCAAGCATCAGCCACGCATCAGCCATCACATCTACGGTGAGTTCAGTCTGTAGTCAGAGAGGAGGAACTTACGTTGTTATAGAGACAAGCTCTTCATTTGGACCCATGACAGATATTTGACTTGTGCCGGGCGTCTTCAAGGGTGCAAACACCTTGTCGTAATAGGCGGCATCGTGAGTGGCATTCAGTGTAATGTTGGATTCGATATTTTCAGACAGTTTAGCACTACAAAAGTAAAAAGAATAAAATCCTCGCGTCCAATCGCCAGCAGAAACAGATAAAGAAAGTAAGTGACTGTTGTGCACAAAGAGATGCACGATAGTCAACACCTCTGTACAACAGACACCTGCCAATAGTGGCCACTAACCAACACAGCTCTATTTGTCATAACGACTGTCTGTATTTGCATATGAATGGCAAAGAACTATACTGATCATCATCAATTTGGTGTTAGAAATCCAGAATACAGTCACAAACTTGTATTAGCGGCCACCTCTATAGAGCAACCACATGTGTATAAAGGCCACTCTTCATAACCCCCCAAACGATACTTTCTATAGAAATCAACCTAGACAGAAAGGCTATCTGTCTATATAGGTCATTTTTCTCAGGTCCCAAAGGTGACCATTATAGACAGATTTCACTGTAACAATTTGGTATTAGAAATCCGGATTATACGGTTAAATGCGGTATATAAAACTGTTCAAAAATATAATTGTAAGCATAGATGTAATAAAATTCTAACTTCCCTTCGCTGTTGCTATAAGCTAGAGTAAAACAACAAGATAATAGATATTCAAACCTCAGCAGATATTTTGTGACATTATCCATTTCTGGTCTGAATTCTGGATCTCCTAAATGCGATCTTCCTGCAAATGCAAATTTCAACGCCTGCGAAATAAAAACATAATAAGAATATATTTCACTTAGAAAACTTCAAGTATTGCTTATATCATCAATTTTGACGCAAGCTAATTTGAGGTAAACCGTGGGAACAATTTCAGATGCCAGATGCTGTCTCACATACAACACAACTGCAAGGGTCGAGTGTAAAACCAGGAAATTTGAGAACGAGAATCATAGTAGCAATTTTTCTGACGAAGGATCCTATTTTAGGACTGGCATATAAAATTAAATTTTATTGCCCACATAATTACGAAGAATAGGTGGGCCTATGTGATGTGAATGGCAAAGTGAGACAAAGCAAATTTAAATAGCATTACCATGAAATGCTAAAGCTTTGTCGGAAATCTCAGGTCTCAGAATGTGGTTACAGTGGAATCCGCTTCATTCCAAGTGTCAAGGGACCGTAAAAAATCCTTCAAATTATACGCTCTTTGAATTAGGAATAATAGGAAAACAATTGTCTTCCAATGAACAATAGACAGAAGACAAATGCTTGACATCAAAGGACAGAGATCGTAGTTCGAAATAGATGGATATTCGAATTACAGGTCTTCGAATTAGGCAGATTTAACTGTACTAAAAGAGTCAAATGTGGAAATTCCACCTATGTGTCTTCCAAAAGCACACGTTTTTGCTTGACACTACATGTTGACAAACAGGATAAGATGGTGTAGCATTCCATAGGTTTCAATTCAAAAATGCAAGTAGCCTTCAAGTTGCATGCGTAGTTATTGCTTACAATGACCAAAGCTTTGAATGCTTTTCATAAATTTCACTTTTTCGAAGAAGATCTTACGTACAGCCCTTGGTCTCCACAGAATTATTGCAACAAAACACAGATTTTACGATGAACTTGAGATTTGTGATTTCAAATTTATCAAAGCCACGGCTAATTGGCATAGCCACCGGTAATGATAATCACCTGTTCCTTGTTAAATAGTTCTATACAAGACATTGTGGCAAGACATTGAAGGGATGAACAATGATAAAAGCGACACATACTTCGATGATGACTTGAAAGGAATTCACGTCATCACTTTCAGTCAAATGAAATCGATCAATTGCTTTCAATGCAGACAACACAACGATTCCACTTGACGGAGCAGATGATGTCAGCACTCGATAACCTTAAATGATAAAATGCAAACCTTATTTACTAAACAATGTGACAATCAAAAATCAATTGCAGACGGCCCTATGACAATTTAATCAACATGCGGTCAATCCTGTATTAACGGTCACCTCTGTGGCGCAACCACCTGTGTATAAAGGCCATTTTTCATAACCCTAAAATGACACTTAATATAGAAATCAACCTGTAAAGAAAGGCCAACTGTCTATAAAGATCATTTTCCTCAGATCCCAAAGGTGACCATTATAGACAGGTAACCTATTTTCACATAAGAAACGAGAAAAACCTATTTTAGCAGCTGGAAGATGATTTGTAGTACTTGATTAGAAACCGACTCTTGTCTTCTGAACAGTTAAATAGCAAATGGCTGCACTTGACTGACATGATCAAAACGAGATTTTGCTTTAATATGCAACAAAGTAAAGACTGGATTGGATATCATTTAAACTAAAGAACTATTTGATGCAACTCATCACCACAAGCATGCCATAGCGAGAATTAGCTCTGCTGGTTTCTCTTTATAGTTTGAAGCTGTTCAAAATCCATGTAGCCAAGGCATATCAACTCTTGTGCTGCAGCACGAACTATTCTACGTCTACTCAAACTAACGAGGCAATACAATGAGGGCTGATGCGATACCTAACGCAAGTGAAATTTACGAAAACATCCCAACACATCCACGTAATACCACAAATACGACAACAAAGAATACCGACATACCATTGTATTCGGCACCAATAACATTTTTTGTGATTGGATCATACGATGCGAGATCAGCAGCAGTTAGAATGCCACCTTTGGAGGTCACCTTGAACAAAAACAATTACCAAAACATAACATACAATAATAATACCTAGATAAACATATAGTGCTGAGGCATTACCAGTGCGCCCATGGCCTTACTGTGCTTATAATCTCCTTCGCAATCATTCCTGTTGGTGCGTAAACTGCCGCTGTCCCATGCAACGCAATCTCTTTCAGAGCTTGGGCAAGCTTAGGATATTTAATTGTGGTGCCAGCCTAGAAAAACATCACATGGTAGTTAAAACACAATACTACAGCCAGAGAAATAAACATGAACGACCTACACAGCCATTGTGTGTGAAGTCTTTCATTGCGATCACCTGTGTCGAGAAACCACCTGTCTGATAAGACCAAATGTTATAAATGATGCTTCCCAGAAAGAAACCTTTACAGGTTCATTTAAATATGATCTCTAAAGACAGGTAGATTTATACTTGTTTGAGCCTTTACGGGAAAATTCGAAGGTGGTCTCTTAAGAAAGGTTGTCACTTTAGACCAGTAGATTGTCTTGTTTGAGTCTTTATGGAATAATTCGAAAGTGGTCACTCAAGACAGGTCGGATTGTCGTTCTAAGTCGCAACATAAGCGAAAATCAATCATTACATACCGGTATATCAATCATTAGCTAACAAAGTGTGTTAACCTTTTGCTTGCTATTGACATGTATACACGTTTTCGAAATAAGTCAAAAGTAGCACCATACAACCAATTAGATAGTTAGTCCTCAGTGATCAACCAATCAGCAATCGATACAGCGACTTCAAGTCTTCATTAGACTAGTTTTAAAAAGCAGGACAAGGGTTAATCTTCAGAGTGACATATTGGGACATTTTAATTTCTAGGAGGCAGAAAAATAACAGTACAGCACAAGGCATAAACATCAAATCCAAAAATAGAAAATAACGTTGAATACTGAAAATCAACAAGACAAATACCATTGGGATTTTCCCGTTGGGCGCAACAACATCTTTGAGTTCTTGGGACAGAGAATTAAAGTTATCTCTGATCATGTTTGCTGTTGATTAAAAACAACAAAGGCATCTTTGAATGGTGAAATAGCATACATATATTACCCACAAAGGAAGGTTAACCCCTGTCCTGCTGCTAAAACTATTTAAATGAAGACTTGAAGTCGCTTCACCAATTGCTGATTGGTTGCTTGCTAAGGAATAACTATCTGATTGGTCATGTGTTGCTACTTTTGACCTGTTTCAAAACGTGTATACCCGTCAATAGCAGGACAAGGGTTAAACTGCCAAAAAAATTTGGCTAGAACTTGAATGCATGTACAATGGATAGATTCAGCCACTTGGATAGAGTTTGTTGTAAGCAAGAAATTAAAAGTGTGGTGAAACTGCAAAACTTGTCCCTTTCACAACCAAGCACCAGCCACATTGACAAGCAGTAAAATGACTACAATACAGTGTAACCCACTTAAGCGCAATAGTAATTTGCCAACGATATCCTTTGCGCTTATTAGGGATTGTGCTTATCAGGAATCGGTTAAGAGAGTTTGTACTGTACGCATTAATTCGGCAAATAGCAAATTGTTTGCAGAAAAACGGGTTTTTCGCTTATCCGATTTGCGCTTAAACGGGTTATACTGTACAACCAATATGTGACATGGGTTGGTTGGAGTAACTGAATTGCCTACTTGCTGTTTGCATAAGACGAGGCATCCAGTGATAAACTAGCTGTAAACAGACTGTGATGCGAATGGATCAATTTCAAGTGTGCGGTTTGTGGATGTGCAGCTAGCTAACGTGTGCAAGAGTGATTGCCTCTTGGACTTCTAGTTCCTGATATATTGCATGACAATGACGTTGCTCTGAGATCACCTGACCTGAGGTACCAAAACAGTTATGTGGATCTATAATTGCAGTCTGTTATAGACAATTTTATTTTGCTTAAAATCATGTTCCAAGCATTTAAAATAATAAATCCCTGATGGAAGAAGCAGCAGATCACACATTGGAGGTGAACAGATTGTGAAAATTGAAGATCATTCGCGAATCACATAACTAGCGGCTACCTCTACAGAGCAGCCACTTGTGTATGAAGGCCACTCTTCATAACCCTAAAATGACACTTTCTATAGAAATCCACCTGGACAAAAAGACCACCTGTCTATAAAAATCATATTCTTAGGTCCTGGTGGTGACCATTGTAGACAGGTTTCACTATAGCGACGAGCACATACACCAGACATTACAGTGTAAAAGTCGAATTTCTAGCGCCAAAGTTTTGTCTTGAAAAATGCAACCTCGAATTCTACACGAATGCTGTTTTAAAGTGCATTAAATGTGCCAACAACGGAGAAACGGGAAAGTCTGGAGGTTAGATTTTAGACAAGATCGGCTTATACACAATAGGAACTTACTACAGTGAAACCTGTCTATAATGGTCACCTTTTGGACCCGAGGAAAAAGACTTTTAAAGACAGGTGGCATCTCTGCCGAAGTTGCTTTCTATAAAAAAATGAAAAGTGGCCTTTATACGCAGGTGGTTGCTCTACAGAGGTGGCAGCTAATACAGGTTTGACTGTATACAATAGTATACAGACAGTTTCTTGCATGTGTGGCCTATTGCAGAGCACAGGCAAAATGAGAATCTCAAACTAGAAACTTACCTGTATAACTTTGCAGCCCAAATCCATCATTAGCTAACTGGATAGAAGGATCAAGCAGCTTTGACCAGGATATTCTAGAAAATAACAAGCTTGTACAGTCAACGTTGGAAATCAGGATAATCCCTACAAATGACCGCATGTCTGCACAATTGGTTACCATTTGATCTCAAAATCCGACAAAGTCCAATAAATGATCTACACAAATGGCGACTGAACTAGTCAATTGCGTTGTGTCTTCAATAAAGTGCAATGTCAATGCATTTTACAATTCATGCTAGCTGACCTTGACCAAACGAGATGACGCCAGAAAATTTATTTGTTCCAAGCGCATTGGAAATTACTCCAATTGCTTTTGGCTGTCTAAAGTTATCAATTTCATCTAAAAAGACATGACTGTAGTTGCTCAAATCTTGAAATGCACCAAGACAGCATTTGGCCAATTGACGAAGCGCAGTCCTAATATTGCATCTCGGGATGCAAGGGTTTTCTGGAAGGTGATTTTGAGCTGAAATCGACAATTGTGACAGCCAAGAACAATCCTTGAAACTGAACATCATTGATATAAATGCGACTGACGGCATTAAAACAAAGCATTTTCCTGGCATCCTCATCTGTGGCAGAGGTCAACCCACTTATATACCAAAATGCATTAGTCCTGCGCATGGCGGATTGCAAAGATGCCACGAAACTCCAGAATTTACCCTAACAGCAAATTCACCAAGCGTTCTTACTTTCCAAACTTGTCGTGAGCAGCCTTCATTCCGTGAACAAAACCAGGAATAGCAACAGACAAGCCACCCTAAGAAATCAAATCAACAATAACACAATCAGGTATTGCATTTCAATATCGCTCAATCAGGTACAGTGAAACCTGTCTATAACGGTCACCTCTGGGAACTGAGATAAATGACCTTTATAGACAGGTGGCCTTTCTGTCCAGGTTGATTTCTATAGAAAGTGTCATTTCGGGGTTATGAAGAGTGGCCTTTATACACAGGTGGCTGCTCTATAGAGGTGGCCACTAATACAGGTTTGACTGTATATCGCTCATAAGCTTACATAGAAGAATACTGCCCTTCAATTTTAAAAAAGAACGCTACTTTCTGTATTTAATCAAATTCCTGAGAAATTACTATTTTACGGTATATACTCAGCAATTTCCAATTATTTCATATGGAAAAACTTCCTATTATGCATCATGCTACATTGTTACTTGCAAAAATGTTTGCTGCAGAAGCGTTTATATTTTACATATTATTGGAAAGCATAGTTGGCATGTACAGTTGTAGACCCTACTTTAACGCACAGTGTAACCCTGCTAATATTGTTGGAAACCGAGATTGCGAAAAGTACAGAAAAATTGGCGCGGTGGGAGTCGAACCCACGACCTTTGAACTGCCGGTCCACTGCTCTGCCGTTTAGCTAGACGCACCCTTGTTAGTCTGCACAAACAATCTCCCTTATACATCTGCCGCCGAGTGAGCCTCGTTACGTCGTCGTGTACCGGCCCTTTGGTACACGATCGCCTTTCCTTTTACAAACCACCATGAGTTGCTTTGTAGAGTGTCTAGTGTAAACATACACTCTCCAACAAATATCCCCTTGGCTAATATCACAACCCACGTAATATCACCGCAGTTTGAGAATTAAGCTCTGTCAGTAGATCAACTATTTGTACTCGCTTAATATCAAAATTTTTGACTGGGCAACCACAGTGATATTAACGAGGCTTCATTGTATCAGTAAGCCGACAGCCGACAGATATTGTATCAGAATGCAGCGACAGCCGTTTTATAGACAAGAGCTTGCACAATAAAATTTAGCTAGAAACAATAAATAATTCCAAATATTAAACGGATTCACAAAACTTTGAAATAAAAGTATCGAAATTGTTGCCATTGCTGTAGCACATAATTGGATTAACAAGCAATAAGAAAGAGTTACCCTTTTAGCTGCCTCGGCATCTTTGGCAAACATATCCTTAGTAGCATTAGCAGAAGCCATGAACTGGAAGTCGATAGCCTTGTCCAATCCGTTGGGACCGTGAATAAGCATGTAACCACCACTGAAAAACCACATAATATGCATTTGATTATTTGAATTCTATTCTCTGAGCTAGAGCATGGATGAAACAGTTTTAGTCCAAACATCTCATAGCAAAAATAAATAATAAAAATGATGTTTAAAATTGCTATAATAATAAGTCAAAGTGACAAAGTGATTAAATTTCTTGCTACATAGCTTTATAATGTCTCTTACCTTCGAATTAATATCTAGACATGCAAAACACACAGTTAATTATCTTTAATTCCATTTCTTCAGACTCTTTTATTTGCTTCTTGATTGGTTGTATTTCATTGCACATATCATTCGATTGAAGGAACGATACCACCAGTGCTGTTTTACACCAGTGCCGTTTTAAGCATTGAGAGGGCCTAAAGCACTTTACCCAAAGGGGGGCCTAATTTTTAACGATTACCGTAAATAGCCAAAAACTTACTAAATATTGTTTTAATGTTCGCCCATTGGCATATCAAAGATGTTGCTTTTGCTCATAGACAGTAAACCGGGGAAAATAAACTCAGTAGCACTCTGCAGTTGATTGCACACTGCACTAGATCTCAACATACTGTTACTTTGAGTTTTGAACTGACATTGAGAAGGGCATATCCAGACTGAGGGCCTAAAGCACGTGCTTTGAGTGCCTACTGGTTAAAACAGCCCTGCATACCACAGCCACTACACAACACTCTGACATGGAAGACCATTGGCATTGTACTGTCATGGGTTTAGGACAGGCCATCTTGCTTTCTGACAAAATTTTCCATGATTTTAATAAAAGTGATACGTCTGTTGCACGTAATTGTTCACTGTTTAAGTCAATTTGTCAATATTCCGTGTCTAAAAACTGTGGAATTAAGCTGCAAATGAGTGAGGGTTGACGGTCAAATTGGTGAAGTACTTGGCTCTAGAGCACAACTTACGATAAAAACTATGAGACTGGAAGTCTGGTTTTCTGGAGGCTAATAGATGATCAGAAGGAGAATAAGTGGTAAAACTAGTTTGACAACATCTTTGTCTATAAATTAATTTTCTAGAATGAAACAGTTTTTGTTACAGAATGAAATCTCTTTTCGAAGGATGATATTCTGATGTATCTGTTCTCACAATCACTGAATAGGGATCAGACAATGCTATAGCCAGGGGTTGCAGATCCAAGTCCCAGCTTGGTCAATCATACTAGGCCTACAGTGAAACCTGTCTTTGGGACCTGAAGAAAATAACCTTTATAGACAGGTGGCATTTCTGTCCAGGTTCATTTCTATAGAAAGTGTCATTGTGGGGTTGCAAAGAGTGGCCTTTACATACATGTGGCTGCTCTATAGAGGTGGCCGCTAATACAGGTTTGATTGTATTTGAGTTTTACACACACCTTCCAATCCCTGTGCTTCCCAAGTTATAAACGCTGACGCAAAACGCAGTTGCCACAGCAGCATCAATACCATTGGCACCAGTCTTCATCAATTTTGCACCAATGACAGAACAATCGTCAACGTCCGACGAAACAGCGCCATGACCCGTGATTGGGTCCTTTATGATAATGTCAATCACCAAAGCAATGGTAATTCCAGCAGCGAATACGACGCAACCAATAACAATGAGTTTAAATCCACGTAGTTCCGCTTTGATGCCTTGTCTCTTCTCTGGCAGTGGGTCAGCTGTCTGAGTGTCAGTACCTTCGTCATACTCCGTGTCATTGTCATTGACCTGCCGCAACATTGAAACGGTAAAAAACAATGCTACAGTGTAACTTGTCTACAATGGTCACCTTTGAGCCCTGAAGAAAATAACCTTTATAGACAGGTGGCTTTTCTGTCCAGGCTGATTTCAATAGAAAGTGTCATTTTGGGGTTATGGAGATTGGACTTTATACACATGTGGCTGCTCTATAGAGTTGGCCGCTAAGACAGGTTTGACAGTACTTAGCTTTACTTAACTATACCCTCCTAGCTTTCCAGTAGATCGTACCTCAGGCCTGTCAGGCATAATTTCGATCTCTAAGAGCTGATAGATGAGAACATTTACGGCATCCATTTAATATGCATATCTATTGAAATGATCAAATTTTTTAATTATTTATCAAAGAATCTTTCTTCTTCTTCCAACAAATGCAGTGTGGTTGAATGTAAAATTGTACATATATGATATTTAAATAATTTAATTATGGTATGCAACAGGTGAATGCTTACTTCAAGTTTTCAGTATTATGCGCAAGTTTCCCAATCAAAGGTCTTTTAAATCTAATTACATGTACTCTTAGGCCTAGACATTGTAGAGTCCGTCAGTCCGAAGGCCGAAGCAGCCAGTCAACAAGAAGGCTTATCAAAGCACACAGTGGCGTAGCCAGCTCCCAGATGTTGGTCCTGCTCAACAATTTCCAGCAGGGGACCTATAGGCTAGGCTAATGTGTCATCTCCGTTTGCCACTGTTGTGAGCGTGCTAATTGCAAAGTGCATTTCAAATAAATTAGCCTTTTTGCTAGCATAGCAAGAGAGAAAGTTGAGCAATTTTGCCGCTTCTTGTCAAGAAAACCCAGTTGTGCAGTTGTTGCTT
This sequence comes from Calvadosia cruxmelitensis, assembly GCA_900245855.1. NCBI lineage: Eukaryota > Metazoa > Cnidaria > Staurozoa > Stauromedusae > Kishinouyeidae > Calvadosia > Calvadosia cruxmelitensis. Next base: position 18,332 of record OFHS01001208.1, read on the forward strand.
GCCGTAGGCCCGTGGCTTGTGCATCTGTGTGATGTGTAATCAAAACAATGCAGTCACAGGTCTTCGCAGACAGTTTCCAGCAGTGCTGCTCACTCCTGCTCCTCAGAACGAGCAGGACTAGACGTCCATTTTAGGACCGCATGGAATGCAGAAACAATAGAG
>OFHS01001208.1:18612-30138 GCA_900245855.1 Calvadosia cruxmelitensis
TCATCGAAGGCTAGATAGGATTAGGACTTTGATTAGGACAACCTTTAGGATTTTGAATATATCATTATCTCATTTATTGAAAATACCATTTCGACTGAATTTCATTTGGTCCTGCTCAGCAGGACAAGCAGGACCGCTATCTACGCCACTGAAAGCACAGTAAACCTTGACAGGTCTAAGGGTCTATATGCTCCCACAGTGCGCCTGCAAAATATGTCTAACGTTAAAGTATCACAAATGGTAACTACAGCGTTCGTGACCAAGGAAAAACTATCAAAGGTTAATCCGCAGCCTATACAAAATGCGAGCTTTGAAAAGGCCATGACACGCTGCAACTTTGTAGCTTCATGACTTTCAAGCAAGCTTGTTCTCCTAAATGATTAACTACATGCTATTAAAGTTGTATTTGCACTATTTTTGAAAGTTCAATGTCTTCAAAATTAGTCTAAATCCCCTGAATGTGTTAATTTAACGATGTTTGAACTCACCAGAGACTGTTGGTCCACTTTCTTGTAAGAAGCCATGTTTGCAAGCTGCGAAGTGCAGAAAAATCACTTCAACAGTACAAAGAAACGGCTAGGGACCACAAAATGTGATGTTTAAATTCTTCTCCACAGTTTTGATACCATGAGAGTATCCAATAGTGAAGTTATCCCGGGATATCTATGAAATTAAAAGCTTTAATTCTCCGTGAGCAGTTGAAAAGCTTCAGAGAAAAGATCCCTTCGCTTGTGCTTCAATGAACACCACATGGATAAGAGGTGAAACAACAGAAATAGAGGCTGGATGTTTAGCATACTTCGAAATAACACAACCGTATAATACGATACAAAAATATTAATTTATTTATAATTATATTCTTGTCTGTTGATTTATCTGTAGGGCTATCATGTACCTATATTTATTAAACATGTGGATAAATAATATACAATAATTAAAAAGTGTACTGTATATACAGTTGCATAAATAATATTATACTCTTGTATATCGAGAACCATAATACTGTACGATTTTAAAACACAATTAAAAGAAATTAGGTAAAAGCAGGCCTGCGAATTTCTTAAATGAAGAGGATTGTGAAGACTAATTTGGTATAAATAGAAATTATTATTTGCCTGGCTTTTCTCTAATTCGCCTTTTGTATTTCTAATATCAATCTAACAAAGCGTCACTTCATTATAGCGTTCTTGGTTATTGATTTCAACTTCTGATAACTCGCGAAAACTTGAAACATATAGAAATTGTGCACAATGGATCTTTTTGTTGACAGTTTACATGCTGCGTTTATAGCAACACTTCATCAAAGGCGTAGCTATTTCAATTCTCGTTATCACCTATTGAGTCCGTCGTGACAACATGAGAGGGAGTTTCAAGGATATTCGAGTTGAATCGTGGATCTTTTCGAGCCTTTTGATAAAAAGTCAGGTGCAAAACAACAGGATATTCCGAAGAAAGCATGTCGACACTTCATGTGGACTATTCTTGGCTATTGGGCAACTGTTGCGATTGATGATGAGTCTTTTGGCGTCGCATGGATGTGTTGGCGCCTGCGATTTGAACAACTTAACACCTCAACCGTTTCGCATGGTGATGAGTGATGAAGGCGGAGCTATAACTAGTCGCCAAGTTCGGAGACAAGACCGGGGCGAAGGCGACAGGTTGACTAGCCATGTGGTATAATTCTCGCATAATGATACTTTTGCTGTTGTCTGGAAGATATCCGCAGGCTCGGCTGTTTGCCCAAGAGACGCAGACAGGCTGATATTCCCGCTTTGTTTTTTGGTCTCGCCGCCAACGCATGCCGTTGACAAGCTGATCAGCAATTACATTGCGTGCCGGAAATCATGTAATGAGGTTTTATTGTTCTTCTGATTGCAAAGGTGATGTTGTGAGGTGCCAGCCCCGCTGATTGTCACTGGCTGCTGGCAAATGAGGTGTAATTGCCGTGGACACAGGCAACGGGCACTTCGTTCAGAGACGTAGACTGCAGAAACGGATTGGAGAGTAAACCTCAGAAATATACCTCAATCCAATCATGAAAGTAGAATCTGTTGACCAGGTAATTAATCATTAGTATTTTGTCTTTAGATGAAGGCTCGTGATGTTTTGATTAAGTGTTCCATTTTGAATTGATCTTTGATCTGTCATGTTGTGAGCACGTGGTCATGTTTACATCGCGCACGAGCTGGCTTCGATCGCAAACGATGTCTTATCGCTTCGCCTTTAACCAAGAAAAGAAATTTATTGATTACTTTCTAATCTATTTCTTTTCTTTACCAAACAGGTTGATTCCTTGTCGGCTGGGTTGTTCGCTACTCATTATCCAAACCGAATCTTTGTTGGTTCTCTACCGGGAAAGGTACAATCTAGCTTCGAATTTCATAATAAATGATCTGACACTGTGCGTTGAAATCCTTGCTTACAAGTTTCGAATCTTTTAAGTTTATTGCTCGAATTTAAGTTTAGCTTTTCCCGCAGATCACTCGTGTTCGACTGTGACCCTCCCACTTCACAGTAGTTCCCTTTCACTGTTTTCACACGCAATCCATTATTTCTCTCAATTATCCGATCAAAAATTACAACATCGGATATCTTTGTAAATCATTAACGACCTCCTTGGAATGTCTATCATTTCCCAATTATATTATTAAAACCAAGATTAAAACATAAATTGTTTTGTTAGACGATACTTTAGTGGTAAACGGTATCTCAAGCAATTTCTTCTTATTTTCCAGGCTACTGCAACTGATCTAGCTGAGTTCTTCAGTCAGTTCGGTACTGTCCTTGAAGGAAAAGTCGTCTTAGACAACTGCGGGAGATCACGAAGGTATAATATACCCCCTCATCCATCGTTGATTTTACGATCGATTTGATTGGAGGGCGTGAGGCAAACGGGGGTGAGGGCGGGAAGTTTAGCACACATAATAATGTCTTTCTTTCTTTGTGCAACAGACCAGAGAAATGACCCGCTTGCCTTATTGTTTACATTTTGTAGCAGCAGAAATTAATTGAAGCCGTGAATTAAATAATTATGTATACATAATTAAGCTTGTGTAATAGTGGGACTTTTTACGACCGTCATTAGCGGAGTTCGCCTGTACAAATCACTACGTACAACCTACACAAACTCACATCTGGATCCCGTAAATCAGATTCCCTTTATTTGATATTTTTGATAATTTATTACCAGTAAAATTATTAATTTCGTTGGAACTGTTTGCTTATCTGATATTCGTTTCATCCGATAAAATTACGAATCCTCTCTCATTTGCGAACCGCTTGATCTTTGTTCTTCATTTTATAACAAGTGACCTTACATCTGGAAATGACGTCAGTATGAGAATGAAAAATCCTATGTTTGGTACAGTATTTTAATTTTTAAATTGTAAATTCAAATAATAATTCAGACTGAGCTGGGGATTTATTCCTAAAACCTTTATTACAAAGTCAAGAGTTAAGTGCCTTACCATTACCATTGGCCCTTATCAAATCAGGATTCAGGGCGCGTACCTGTATATGCTGAACAGTCAAACCTGGATTAGATGCCACCTCTATAGAGCAGCCACCTGTGTATAAAGGTCACTTTTCATAACCCCAAAATGACACTTTCTACAGAAATCAACCTGGACAGAAAGGCCACCTGTCTATAAAGACCATACAGTAATTCTTGGTCCCAAAGGTGACCATTATAGACAGGTGTCACTGTACAATCAATATTTTTCTTTATAAAATGTTAGGTTTGGTTTTGTGACATTTGCAACTTCACAAGATGTCTCAAACGTCCTCAATCAGGGGATGATATTCTACAGAGGTCGAAAGATCAACGTTGGTCCTGCTGTCAAAAAGATGTTGATGCCAAGTCGTGGGAAACATGCCGACGTGGTAATAATTTCAATGATGACCAGATGCAACATTATCGGCTATAAACAGCCACATTTGCTTCTTCATTATGGCTCCAGTTAGCACTGTTGCCGACAGTTTTTTAAAATATTTTGATACTGTTGCTGCTGGCCGGCAGGAGAAGGAGAAGTGACAGGTTTGCAACGCAATTTCCACTCTTTTCTGGCTCCAGCATTCTCTATTGCACTTGCAGAAACATTACAACCTTAACCTCAAAATGTTTCATTGTTGTTGCTGTTTGAACAAAGCTGGGAAGAGCCTGTTCCTCCTCGGCAATAGTCCTACTACGAATCTTTAGCCAGCCTTCAAGCACATCTTCATGCAATGTTCTATCCTATTAGGTAATGTTCAATTTCTCAGAGTTTAATTTTTCTTTTCCACTAGGTCTCTGACGATCAGTCCGTTAATGGCGCTTCATACTCACCAAGCCCGCCTCTCATTTCCCACCCCATGGACTTCCAGGTAAGACCAGTGTCGGTGGAAACCAGATTTACTTTAGGACCAAACTCCTACATGATATCACCAAAAGTCAAGCATAGTGTTAATTTTATTTTATCAATTATTATTGTTGGTTTATTTGTTTCAGGTTCTTGTAGCCCCACCCAGTCCACCTGCTGTTGGTCTGCCACCAATGATGATGATGGTTGACGCTCCGATACCAAGCAACGGCATGTCAATGGTCAGTTCTTTGTCATGTGACTCATGTCCTGAATCATAATTTATCTGTTGACAAATTCTATTCACTACTTTTCATAGACGTTCCACAAAGTGTCTGGGAAAATATGATCCTTTTAAACGGGTTTTAAAATGTGCTACATTTTGAAAACTTAGCATATAATCCCATCTGTATTAAGATACCACATTTAAGCGGCCCTTCAAGGTTCAAACAATATAGTTCACCTGTCTTCAGTGACCACCTTTGCCGAGAGATCAGTTTTCGTTGGTCCGTCAAGAGAGGTTTGACTGTACAATATTAAGGGTTAAATAGTATAATAAGTACTGTATCTTATATCAGATATTATTTATCAATACCATTGCAGGTACCTAGATTTGAATCGCCGCCAAACTGCCTTGTTCCGTCATTCGCATATCATCCATGTTACATGGACTCGCACTCGTTACCAGTCTCATTCAAGCGGTACAACAACGACAACGTCCAATGGCATGCTGCATAGCAGTGTCTTTGCCTAGTGTCTTCATGGAGGCTGATCGTTTATTGACCAAAATCCATGTTATGAACGCCCTCTGTACAGTGTAAATACTGAACGGCCCCAGATTTATTTTGAAGGGGCTATAGATAAATAGCTATATATTATTGTGGTGTATTTGTAGCGTTTAAGCCATGTCATATCATTTATATATTGTTTCAGAGTACTTAGCATCGTTTAATCACAGCCAAGATCTGGTTGATAATATTATTTCACGTGTAACATTTTCCATGCCATTTTTATACCAAAGAATTATTGATATCGCTAATCAATGTGTTCTTGTATCTTGCTTGATCTTCACTTCTGGTCATAGTTTTCAGTTATACAGAGTGTGCCGCATTGTGTAAAAATTAAAGTTATGACTAACGATTACAAAAGTAACAAAGTGACTTGTGGAAATTACTTTTCCAGTACCTGTTGTCGTAGCCTAGTTACTTACATTCTGCAAAAGTAACTTGGAACTAGCTACCTCCAGTAAAGTTACGAGTAACTTCTTGAAGTTACTTTTTCGCTATTTTCCGGTTATAGTCAAACCTTAATGGCCACCTCTATCAGCAGCCACCTGTTTATAAAGGCCACTTTTCATAACCCTAAAATGGCACTTTCTATAGAAACTGATCTGGACAGAAAGGCCACTTGTCTAGAAAGGTCATTTTTCTCGGGTCCCAAAGGTGACCATTATAGACAGGTTTCACTGTAATTGTAGAATCTCTTCCAAAAGGTTTAGCATGTTCCTGTTGCAAATCGAAGTTGTTTCTGACATTTTGAAGCGGTAAAGTAATTCTGATACTTTCTTTGCATATGAATTTCACTTTTTGATGCGGCCAAGTTGATTTTGGAGTAACTGTGGAACATCAATTCACAAAGCACCTTAACAGTTTACGTTGCATAACTTATAAAGTTGCTTTCCTTGCAAAACTTAATTGTAACTTTTAGGAATTAACATACTGGACAAATAAACTCTGGAGCTTGTGGTTAGCTGACAATTGTCACATACATACACAGCGACGCTGTTACATTTTCAATTTTCTATATAAATGTTTTTTCAAAGTCCAGTGAAGATTCTATGAAAACTAGCTGATCCAATATGTTACAAATTACAATGCACATCAGATATACAACGTTGTTGGTCCCGGTGTAGTTTCTTCTGGTATATTTTGATATCAGATGATGCGATAATTGCTCAATGCATTATCTGATTGAAGTCGAGATTTCATAATATCCTTTACAAACACGACACCAGGTCACATGACCTCTCGTATGACGGCAAACATAATTGCTGAAATTCCGCCTGCAGAAGATAAGAAAACTAGTTGAGGCATTCAAAAAAAAATTCAGATAATGCAACCAGATGAATGTCTTGATATCTGATGATTAAAAAAGTCACGGGACCTAGACCTAGGTTAATAATGTAGATGACCTTCTATATGAAGAGGCCGTCCCTCTTCTTCTTAATGCACTTCCTACATAAACTAAGCCATAAATCATGGTCAGACGCACCTGACAAAGTAACATCAAAGAAAGTGAAATCAACCGTCAATACATCACAATTAATATCACCCAAGACCAAACTTACAAAATAGCTTTTTATGGATCAAATAGTCGCCGCAGATAGATGTCGACTGTAGACTAATTTCATCACCGCACAAACATGATCCTGCAGCACGTAGATCCAATCATTTATGTGCAGGGAACTGGAAATCTTCTCAGAAGCTAGTTAAGTACAGTCATATCTTGTGTATTTGTTTAATGGATTTCCGCTGTAATATTGGACCAAACACCAGTGATGTATTTTCCTGTTAATTTTAATTTTTAATGACATAATGCAATCATGCAATTATGTGAGCCTATATCAAGCAACTACCTAGAACTCGCCAAGGGCAAACAAAATGCATTTTTGAATGTATTTGATTAATCTTTGCAATGTTCTTGGATATCGAAAATTTCTATTCGTAAACAAAGTATACTTAGGTAATTACCAATTTGACTGCAGCGACGCATCATTAGTTTACAACACTACATCAATAATTACCTGCGACAGGAATCGTTATAACCCAGCTGAGAACAATCCCGGAGAACAATGACCAATCTACAGATGCCCTTGATCGTATAAATCCAGTGAAGACAACCGAACCGACTTTGCAATGAGTGGTGGAGACGGGTATACCAAGATTTGACGCAATCAGAACAGTAATTGCTGATCCAATTTCTATCGTGAAACCACTGGCAAACAAAGCGAACAATTTTCACGACACACCACAGTTGTATACAAAAGTAGTATTAGAACTCGTTAGACCTAATAAATTTTCAACCTCAAAATCATTAATAAGCTCTCCCCACACAAATACAGTTACTAGAGATGAAACGAACTTCGAATTTGAAGTCGGTTTCCCGAAATTTGTTGCTAAAATTCAAAATCAAGTTCGAAATTGAATTCGAAAAAACAAATGTGAAAAATCTGATTTGAAAATTATTACTTTTTAAATACAGAACGCAAGGTTTTCTTTGTGAATCCAATGCAAAAAATATATTCCGATAGTTTTTTGCTGCTGTGTAGGCCTAGGCTACTGAGAAATTCCAAGGGAAATGAACGCCCACGCTATAAAAGTGATTTCAGTTGTCTATAGACTTGTTGTCCCTCAGAGAATTGCTCTCTTGGAGAAAATCAAAAGTTATTCAAATTCGTTTTTCCCAATTTTAACATTTGAAATTCCAAATCAAACTCGAACATTTCTAATACTGGACTTTGTTCCATCTCTAAAGCCTGGTTCCCATTTCGACCTGGAGCTGCCGGCGATCACCGCCGGTCCAAATGGAAACCATCCATCGCCGGCGCCGGGGATCACCGGCAGTAAATCAATCCTACAAAACACTGCAATGGCTAGATCCTAGGCTATTTTCGCCGACTCCAAAGCACGCTAAACTTAAATTTTCAACATTTTCACCTGCTTCCACGCGTTTTTCGACGTTTTGATAAAGTTACCACCTTTAGGTTTTCCGTGTTTCCATGCGACGACGAAGAGCAAGCAATAACAACACGTGCTCGTCTGCCTTCGCCATTTTGAAATGTTAGAAAATTGTGTATGTGCAGGCGCCGTGAAGTGACGATGTGCTATAATCACCGGCAGTCAATTGAAATGGGAACCAAGCACCGGCGGCAGCCGCCGTGACCGCCGGTGATCGCCGGCAGCTCCCGGTCGAAATGGGAACCAGGCTTAACAGTCACCAGACCACATAGAAAAAATACGGAATTTTTAAAATTGAATAGAAAAGTCTAAGAAAATCAACTAACTTTGGGTATGCATGATACATTAAAACGAAACAATTCTGGAAAATAAGGGACGTCTGGTAGCCCTACATACGAAGTCTAGATTATGAGCTCAGGTCAGGGAACGACGAGTCATATTTTGATTGAAATCCCACTTTTTGAAGCCAGTCATTACTGAAGTGCCAGCAGTTCAATCTACATCTGTTTCCGTCCATCTATAGTTTTTAGCTGTTGTAATGTCATCCTGCAAATTCATTTTATATGATGGAAAATCAGCGTGTATCACAGCATAATAGGGTTGCAACGAACACAATAATTTGAACCGATCCGATCATCGACCGATCACTAAAACTAAACAACCGATAACAAACCGATCACCGATCAATCATCGAAGAAATCCGTAAATTGTTTGTTCACAAGTAAACTTAATTAGCACGTCTAAATTGAGTGAACACCTGCTGTTTTTTTGTGAACTAAAAATTATGCAATTTATGAACTGCTCTGGAATTTGTTGCTGCGTCGCATTTTCAGTGAAAGATGCAAGTGTTATACAAAATTAGATGATCAGTCATTAGTTCGGTCAAATGGGGACGGGATCAGTTTTACCGATCCAAACCGATCACCGCTTGATCGGCATTGATCAAACATATCTTTGATCGATCAGTGCAGCCCTACAGCATACAGAGTGGGAATTTGTGGACGCTGTTTAATTAGCTAGGGCTGCCAGATGTCCCTTATTTCCCGGAATCATTCCGTATTTATGTGCTATAAAATTTCAAATTTAGTTGATTTTGTTAAGACACTTTTGCCCAAGTTTTCAAACATTCCGTATTTTTCTCTGTGGTCTGGTAACCCTACGTCTAGCTTCTTTACATCATATCATCTCAGCAAAGGGCTATATGGTAAATATCTAACCACATGATCCAACTGACCTTGATGGCGTGATGGTGGTCAAGTTCTCTCCAATTGTGTCAATGACTCTTCTTCCCCAAACGCACAGGCCAACAACGATGCCTGCACCACCATACAGCAAGATCCAGATCGGTGTGTTTGCTTTGCTAACGACCGACCCAGTTTGGTAGATCATCCACAGTGAGATCACAGGACCAATTGCATTGCTACAATTGAATAGAAAAAGATGGTTTTCATGTCATTGATTGTCTGCTGCTACACAGTGCACCCCGAGCAGGACCAACTGGCTAGAAGGGTAGGTCGACCGCTTAAAGAAAGATATCACATAACATAACTGTTCTGTCGATCTCAAGAGGACTGTTTAATTAATTCCTTTGCTTGAACCCAAACAACCAACAATGTCGACACAACCAAACGACACCAGAGTTCAGCAATAAAACAATAAATTCCAACAAATACTTCGTGTGTAGCAACACAACGAGCATACAACTAACTATCCGTGACGCAGGACGGACAGCGACTGACTAACGACTATTCACAATATCAACAAAACGCAAGATATAAATAACTAATTTACATAAACCAAAAGCAAGCAATATTACTAATTAATCTAATCCAAATATGTACAAATCCGGCGGTGTTCTTCGAAGGAGTTCAATTTCGCCGGAACAATAACATTACCTTCAATCTGTTTTTAATATTTTCAATGTTTTTTTATGCAGTACTTGGTTTTCTCTGCTAGATCTCATTTAGGAAAAACCATTATTATTTTATAGCATACTTTATGAATCCATAACGGTATACATAGGCCTAAACTGTTTCAAAAAATAAATGCACCTTTTACATGGTTATCACTATTTTCACATGTTTGTCACAAGGATTTCACACTGTTGCAGTCCATAGTACGTAGTAGGTGCTCTCGTAAGATTAAACATATCATGATAATGATGATGGTTACATTATGAATACTAACCTTACATCATTGCCGCCATGTGCAAAAGCACCAAAAGCGGCAGTAAGAATCTGCAATGACTTGAAAATGTAAGCTGTGCTGGGGTCATCAACAATATCTTGTCTTGCAATCTCTCGTAATTTCTTCTTATTGCTTATTTCTTCCGCGGATGCGACAGTTTCCTCTTTTTCTTTAGCAACAAGCTCAGTATCCAAACTTTCTTTCTCTATCGTTTTCTCTTCGCCAGTACTCCCTTTACAATCTGGAAGGAAGACATTGCGCATATAGACCAACAATGTCTTAATGATCACCTTCCTTTAGGTTGTAACTATCCGAGGGCGTTTGCGTTGTTTGTCACGCTGTGTGATGTTAGTTTCTCCATTTGAGAATTTGAAAATTGAGCTTCTCCAGGGTTTTTTAAGTTACTTTTTAAAGGTAGCTAGTTACCGCAAGTTCATTAAGCAAGGCTCGAGAAGTGACATTTAAAAGTTACAACCTATTTTTGCAAGAAATGTAATTAATTACTTTATTTATAAGTTGCTTCTGGAAGCAAATATGCAACGTAAACTGTGCAGGTGCTCTAGAAATTTATGTTGCACAGTTACTCCCCACGTGTGATTTGTGTTGTGCCTATGTTGCTGTGAGACATATATTCAATTATCACGTAGTCGTTGGACAAGGTGGTCGCTCAACATATTCTTGATGTCTCTCTCCATTTTGTCTCTGAATGGATGATGCTATAACTTCATGAGTACAAGTAATTACCTTTCATAGTAATTAGTAAAGTGTAGTTCTAACTGGGAACACGTATTTACAACGAATGTATTTACGTCGAAAGTATTTAGCGTCGAAACGAATTAACGTCGATTTTTTTTACAACGGAAGTATTAACGCAGATTTGTTTAACATCGAAAGGATTTGCGCCGAACTGGTTAACGCCGAAAACTACCAAAACTGCAGATATTTTATATAAAACATGCACAGAGGTATAGAGAGTCATACTCTCATTATAATGATGTAAATTGCGTTTGATTCAGCCAACAATTCCAGGAATGGCAATCTTTTTAGCTTTCAATATTCCCCCTTCACTAAATGCGCGTTAGGGTGTCAGGTTCAAAATCACTCAATTCCTGATTTCAATCACTCGTAGTTTATTCATTTCTTGTCGCATTAAAGTAAACCAAACATCTACGTAAAGGACAATGCATAGCCGCTATGATGTTTTAAGTTTCATTTCATTTGATCAACAATTCCAGGAATGACAGGCTTTTCGGCGTTAACACTCC
>OFHS01001209.1:6155-30133 GCA_900245855.1 Calvadosia cruxmelitensis
TTTGCCCAATACCAGTTTGTAGCACATTTCCTAACCCCCTTATTTAGCACACCTTACAAAATCAAAAATTAACCCCTGCCTATAATAGTGCAACTGAACAATGGATCCTTGACACATTTCAGCTCTATGAAAAGACATGGCTGCCACTGTCTCACTCAAGACCACGCAACCGTGACCCTGAATATGAATGTTTTAATGCAACAAGAAACAACATCGTTACACGTACTAACCTGTCCAGATGTCAACGACACAAGTCTCTTGTAAGAACTAATGACATCAGGAGCACCGATGAATCTCAATTTTGCATCGACAAAGTCGAGATTCGTCAAGAGATCTGCAGCTTGTGATGTCATGTCAGCGCTAATCATGTGATAAATCACATGGCTGTAAATGTAATGGTCGTTAGCCAATGTCACAAAGTCATCATCGCTCTTTGCTGCATAGCTGAAATGATAATGGCAGAAGATGCATCATCAGCCAACTACAACTCATTCTAGTTCACAAAAGCATTACCATAAAAGATAAAGTCGATTAGGGGTTGATTCATCAGGATTTGGATTTGTCCCTTTGTTGGGGAAATCTCAGCCACAGAAGTTAAGCATTCAGTCTTAGACATGATATAGCTACAGTTTCAGTCTACACGTTAGTATTTGTCAATGAACCAGACCCCTAAAATCTGCTACACTCACATTCTATTAAACCTCTGCTCTTGTCACAACACGTTTAACCCTTGCCCTGCTATTGACGTGTATACACGTTTTCAAAACAAGTCAAAAGTAGCAACACATAAGCAATCAAATAGTTAGCCCTTAGCAAGCAACCAATCAGTAATTGATGAAGCGACTTCAAGTCTTCATTTAAATAGTTTTACGAGAAGGACAGGGGTTAACCCTTGTCCTGCTATTGACGTGTATACACGTTTCTGAAACAAGTCAAAAGTAGCAACACATAACGAATCAAATAGTTAGCCCTTAGCAAGCAACCAATCAGTTATTGATGAAGCGACTTCAAGTCTTCATTTAAATAGTTTTACGAGCAGGACAGGGGTTAATATTGTGGCGGACTCATCACTGCCTCATCAAGCATTTACGCCAGCACTCAGACTACCAATCAGCGCCCTCCATCACTCGCTACAAATGTCTTGTAGTTCGTAAAAACATTCTCTTGCAATCTGTACTCTTGAGCCTTTGGATAGACTAGCTACCTTCTGTCGTATCAACCACAATCACAAATTCAACTGCATTATACACTTGCTTGCTCTTCGATCCACACATACAACGCTACACAATCTACATTCCTTACGATATCATGTTTCTATTCTGCATCCATGGTGTTAGAATAACTGAGTTATAGTATTATACAGTGTAACCCAGTTAATATCACCTCCGTTAATATCACAACCTGCTTAATATCATTTCAGTTTGAGAACTAAGATCTGTTAAAATCAACTACCGGTATTCATACCAGCTTAATGTCACGACCCGCTTATTATCACAATTTTTGGATGCAAAAACATAGTGATATTAACGAGGTTTCACTGTATCAGAAACCGAGAAAAATTCCAAATGTGTACTTGTCAAGTAATCTCCGATGCAGTGCCTTTGTGTCTTCGGCTGTACTGACACTCATCTCGATTAAGATATCCCGCTGTAGGTCATGAATGCTATAGGATGGCACTGGGCATTCTTTTGATGCAGGATGACAACGAGCAAGCGATTTGTTAACCAAATCATCCATCGTATCTTCAACTTCTTCAACCTAAACAAATGATCCAATACAGATTTTGCTTTGAGCTTGACAGGCTTACACATTTGCCAAGCAACAAAAACGATTCACACTCAAGTCACATGTAGAAAAACACAACATCAATGTAGTGTAGTAGTAGTTATCCAGTTATCTGCGATACTGCAGAGAGCCCTACAGGTCCAAATGTCGGAGCCCGCAAGAAGTCACATTGGAGTCCTCACAGGTAGAGTTCTTCCAAAGCCCAACTTCATTGCGGGATTCTACAGCTAGTTTCAGCATCGGTGCGCTACACTGACAATCGCATGTTGTGGCAAGGTCCTTCGCTGCCCAGGAGAGCCTTGAGAGGAGCCAATACGAGGTATGTGAGCTTCGTTAAATGCAATACGTACCCCTTGTCTATAATAACATGATTCACCCAAAATCAAGGGAAGAGAATACAATATTACAATACAGATCATCATCAGAAACTTATGATGAAGTATAAGAAACAAAAGGATAAACAAGTACCTTTTAGGGATAAACACTATACTACTACTACTACTATTACTATAAACATTATTTACAACAAAAAATTGGTGTAAGTTGTAAAATGTCATCACAATTACAGTTTCGTTGCTCGTGCCCATGCCTCGCGATGTCGGGCCAAGTGTGTGGCTTGTTCGAGGCTTATTCCAACCGCACTAACATCAACCAACAGTTGATCCATGAATGTTCTAATTGGACGCCCACAGCGACGTGGGTCTGTTGGTTGATTGTCAGGGTTGGTGACGACAGCTAACGGGGTCGTTGGACGGCGGATGGCGTGTCCAAACAAAGCCAAACGTTTTCTCCTGAGGGTCGCAGAGGCGGGCTTCATGCTATACAGCATGCAAATATGATATCGCATTATGGCTACTGCATATGTTTCAAACTACTACTAGTGGGCGGCAGTTGAAATCTGATATCAAGACAGGAATTTGTGTTTGTTGTGTTACAGCAACAAAATCAAACAAACAAACTAATTATCTTTAAAATATATTGGCCATTGCCAATCTTGTAAAATAAGGTTGTTAATCTGTAAAACCGATTAGTTTTATTTTTCTGATTAATTGGTTCATTTCTAAGGTGGACCCCTAGGATCAAGGGGTGGACCTCCTGGAGCATGTATTAGATTAGGAGAATATATCTCAAGTATGCATCATGCTGTCGAGTACTTTTGTGCTCTGTAGGGCTATCTACTTGCTTTGCTAGCTTTTACCAAGACATAACTTTAAGTCTGCAACACCATTGTGTCTTAAACTGGATTTTTAAACATTCAAAATTGATCCTGGAATCAAATTGGAGAGGATGCGTCATGCGTCAACCCGTGGTGCCATTTTGAAATCGTACTCATCAATATGATTGTGGACTGTGGTGCATCCCGTTCGGTGTAAGAGCTGATCTATTTCTGCCTTCCGTTAGTGTACATTTTTGTTTATTCAAAATTTCAAAAAATGTTATGATATGTGTATTAGAAACAAATGTTACATGCGTCACAGTTCTTATCAAGTTCTTGTCTACAAACCTCTTCATTCCACAGCATGACAAGGACGTTTTTGGGAATCTTTGAATCTTCCTCAAATATGACAAGGTCCTTGTACTTTCTAGCCAGCTCAAGTGGTAATGTCTCTATGCTAAGTGAGAAGGCTTCATACAAGGTCGGGAAATTGTATGCTATCTTTGATTTGATTTGTCTCAATTTACTGTCCTTCAATTTTGTCAGGTAGAATTTCCATCTGTCCTTGTGTTGCTGCAGTAGAGCACCTAGCATTGCCAAGGCAAGGGGAGATCCTTTGACCTCTTCTATGATCTCGTCAGCCTCTTTAGGAAGAAAGCTAACATCCACAGTCATGTATTGAGCGAGTATTTCCCTAGCCTCTTTTGCATTGAGTCCAGCATCTAAGTGCACTTTGTACACTTCACCTGGGAGTCCAACGGCAATGGAACCATCTCGGGTTGTAACAAGGGTGCGTACTCGGATATCAAACCATTTCAGCACATCACCAGACCACACATCATCCAGGACAAGCAAAGAACGAGGATGGTACTTGCGAAAGAGAAGCCTCAATTTCATTTTTGCCTCATCAAGATTCCTTGGTAATGCATTCACCCCATTTTCATCCAACCAAGAACAAAGATTTTGCATTTTTACGAGCAATTTTGTTTCATCAATGACACCAACTGACATCCAGAATACGCCGCCAGGGAAACAGTCACTCAATAAATTCCTGCTACGGAGGGCCTCTGATGCCAAAACTGTCTTTCCGATACCAACCATACCATAAACAACAACAAACGCCTCTTTATCCTTCATTTTATAAAGAGCCTCGCATACACGTTGCAGCAGCACTGGCCTTGCAGAATAAACCTTTAAACGTTCTGGCACTCCACCATCTTTCAAAACATTGTCAACTAGAATAAAAAAAAGTTGATCAATGCCATTAATGCATTCAACCGCTGTGGCAAGGTATCAGCGAGGTAATAAGTTATTTTTTCCAGATTATTTCTGTTTACTTTATGAAATGAGAAACCTTTTGCGAAGACGATGATGCGGAAGTCATTGCCTGCATTTTTAAGATAATTATTTAGCGAGTTTGCAAGTGGGCATTTTACACCCACCCTAATCCAATGGCAAATTCTTGTAAGGTATGTCTATTTATGGAATTCAGTAAAACACGGGGGGGGGGGAATTAATGGATAGATTGATGAATAGGCTTTAAAAAAGTAGCAGTGAGCAAGTGCGGACTTGTATGAGTAGGCCCTTATCTCGTCAAGAATTAGAAAAGTGATCTAGGAAGAGACCTGAGGGATGCGACCACCAGTCCACCCCTTGATGCTCCAAATTGTTTATAATTAATCCATCTAGGTTGACAACAGCCTAATGTAGCCTACAACGCGAATGGGAGGAGGCAGTTTGATCATTATGGTTAGCTACAAATTAAGCACTGCTGACGAAAGTGTATAATTTTCCATGGTAGGGGGTTACGGCCTTAGCACCGACCTTGCCGGTGAGCATAACTCATTTCTGTAATTGTGTGTTCCTTGCTTCGACACCAGTCTCGTGTTGGCAGTCATGTACCATATTCAGAAATTAGTCATGCCCAGGCTGATGTTGACTCATAGGGCCAGGGCCGGCAAGAGGGGAGGACAAGTGGCACAATTGCCCCCGAGGGCCCACCTGCTTCAGACCCACCAAGATGATACGAATTGATATGAAGTTTGACAAATTTCTGGGGCTTTGCCCCCAGCCCTATTGATTTGGACATTGCCCTTCTGGAAACGCGTTGCCCCTGGACGGCTCTAGATCACCGCTGGCCCTGCATTGCCCGCCATTGTCCTCTTGGAAATGATTAAAAAAGATAACAAAGCAGAATGTGCTAGCATACCGTCCAAAGCGGGGGCTTCTTCCGCAGCGTCATCAGTCTGCTCCCACGAAGGGTCCACGCCACTCACTAGCAATTCAGCTAGATGGACGTAACTGCCGTACTTCAAAGCATCGTAGAAGTGATGGAATGCGTTGGAATCCTTCTCGATTATGGTATCGATCAACACATTCACCTTACGCTTTGAAGTCTTCTCATACCTAATCAATTCAACCTCGTCGACATCGAGTACAGCTTTGCTTTGTAAGTACGAGAATAAATCCTCGGCTCGCAAGTCAATAAGGAAAGGTTTTCGATGGTGGATAAGCAGGAACCGCTGAGTTTCGTTCATGTTTATAACACTTCACCCAAACGACAGCGGCTCACTTCGCCTTGCCCCAACGCATTTCGGTTCCACTACGTCATGGCAGGCTTATAAACTACCAGCGAACAATCCAAGCGCAAATAATCGATTAACCCTTCTAGTTTTCTGTTCTGAGTCGTTGACGTTGGTTCTAAAAGTTCTCCATTACTGTAACTATTTTTGACTACAAAAACGAGCCATCGAATGAAACAGAGAGAAAGAGGCCAGAATAAAATGTCAGACAACAACAAAAAAACATGCGGTGAGTCAAGGGAATGTTGTTATCGCCGTTCAATTTACAAGTTCATTCAGTATTCATTGCGGTGGCACTCCAAATCCCCCACCAACTCTGCCTCTGCCGATACCAGCAGCACCTCCTCGCTGGAAGAAACAAACACAAAAGATCAACGGTCAGAACAGAAAGTGGCATTGTTTCATGATCGTCATCACAAATACTTTCCTCTAGAAGATTGACTGGCATTATTTACAAGCAAACACACAATATAGACCTGTTCCAAGTAGTATTAGTCAAATTAATTACAGTTATGTAAATATCTGGTCCGTCAACCTTGCAGGATAAAATGTAGAAATTTCATGAAATCGTTATAAATGTAATTTTCTTCGTTTATTTCTACTCTTAGCACCTATAACAAACTGGCAATGATTTCACTTTCGCTGCTGAGAAACAATTAGCAAACATCTTAGTACAGAAGCATTGACTGTACAATACGGTACACAATTGAAAACAGACAGCCCTACTTTACTTAGGGAACTACAGACGAAGAAGGTGGCACGTACAAATTCAGGACGGAAGTCTGATCCACTTCCTGGTGCTGGCTTGGCATCCATTGGTCCACGGCGGTACGCATCCCTATCAGCATCACCACGTCCTGTTGGGCTTCGTGGTTCAGAAGGACCTAAAAGACAACACAAGTCACTTTATTAGAGATCATCAAAGACGCTGAGATTGGAAACGCCAACGGAAATACGTCAGATCAAAAAACTGCAGTCACTTGTCAATTAAAATCAAAATCAGTCCATTCTGTTAGAACAACCATCTCGGGACTGTACTTTACTTTTCATTAAGCCAATGGTTTATGAAACCAAATGTTACTAGCTAAGAGAAAGCATGCACTAGAAAGATCAGCGGCATCCACTGTACCGCAGAGATTGTTTATTGCCAGAAACTGAAATATTTACAAGACCCAGATGAAGTTGGCAAGTCATTCGCAAATCATTACCATATAATACCATTACCATTCAATTAGTAGCACCAGCAATGTGGCCAGTGAGGTCTTACATTAAGTATCATGGAACACATAAAGATCGCCTGCAGAATTCCAGATAAATATGGCAATACCCACCAAAGGAAATAAGCACTCCATGGTCAACAAAATCCTATGGAAACCCAATTGTGGCAGTGGAACTGCCACAGTAGCAAACTAGCTCTGGAAGGAGTCCATGTTGCTTCAGTGTCAGCAGAACAAAACCACACTATAAAACTAACAGTTTTAATGTCAATTTATATCTTATACAACACAACAAGAATAGGTACAAAGCTCACCCTTTGGTCTTGCTCTTGAAGTTTCTGGCTTTGCCTGCTTCCTAAGAGTCGAGGGCACAATCTCAGGTGGAAGATGCAAATATTCCCTCAAGTATGTGATACCTGTGGTGAAACATACCGTGATAAGTCCTTGTGACAATAACCGCAAGGATCATTATCTTCACTGTGATGCATCCTTGAATTTGACAAGTGCTGTATTTCCAAGCATAGGCATGCATTAGTATCACATAATAGGGGCAAAGGAAATGAGCCTACACGAAAGTCAAAAAAATGCCCGATTCACTTCCCTTAATTTTTTGATTTTGCTGTAAATTTACAGCCGGTCAACCACTTAGCTTTCTAGGTGTTTGAATGGGGTGGTAAGGGCAATCACATAACATGATTATCGTATATGAAACGCAATAAGTCATAAATTTACAGAAAATAAATTCAAGGCTTCAAGGTACAGTGAAACCTGTCTATAATGGTCACCTTTGGGACCTGAGGAAAATGACCTTTATAGACAGGTGGCCCTTTCTATCCAGGTTGATTTCTATAGAAAGTGTCATTTTGGGGTTATGAAGAGTGGCCTTTATACACAAGCGGCTGCTCTAGAGGTGGCCACTAATACAGGTTTGACTTAGTGACTGTACTACAATACAACTTTGTAACAGATTGATTTACCTTCATTGGTGAGATACCAGTAGGAATGCCTCCAGGCAAAGTTTTCCCTGACATAACCACGGGACTTGAGAGACTGCAGCATGAAGCAAACAGAATGGCCATGATGTTACCAAACAGATGAGTGAATGTTCTATTAGAAAACTGAACCTAGCTAAGACTCTGTATATTCAAGCAACGGAACTCAATATCTCTTGCACCTCACACCACAATCCCACATAAATGGAACAAATGCTGATTGGAGATACCATCCTCACACCCCTAGCTGGCCTGCAGAAGGCACTTGCCAGACGACTCAAACCGTGGTGGTTTGATGTTTGAACGCGGGAAGGACCTGGTGTCTGTAGTCAGAGAGATGGCTCAGAAAAGACTCCATTGGCAGGCTTTCGTCTGGGACATAAACATAATCCATATCATATGCCACCTACAACCCCCTTCCGGTTAATAGGAATTATGCTATGTTATGTTAAATAATAAATATATGAAAGCAATCACAACCAAGGTACAGCAGACATCATAATCCGCTTGGGCAGACGTTGGTCCTCCATGCGGCAAACCTGGCAAAACCAACATAGGGGTAGGCTTCGAATCTGTAGGACTATTCACATACTGCAGTATTTTTATAGCTCAATGCTTTGGAAAACGATGGAATGTCATGCCGCTTTTATGATCTGGACATTCCCTATTACTGTGTTAAAGACCAAAATTTCATTTGAAAAGCATTTTTATAAATCTTCATTGCTCATCGTGTGGCAGGCCAAGCAAGTACGCGTGCACATCGTAGCTCGCAACTCGCGTCTAGTTTAGCGATGGTGTGGCTCGGGCTTAACGCTATTCCTAGCCCTAGCCAATTCACACAACAATATCTCTCACTAACACTGGTATGGTTATCGAAACAATATCCACTTTGTATTAATAACATTCTTCCAACTCAAGTTAATTCATAACCATTTTAATTTGGGTTTGGTTTGCCAGTAATGCTACGAACGACAGTAAAGATTAAGATTATTTTGATCACCTTTGCACAAGTATTCTTAACTCTTGTCCTGCTCATAAAACTAGTTAAATGAAGACTGGAAGTTGCTTTATCAACTGCTGATTGGTTGATTGCCAGGGACTAACTATCTGATTGGTTATGTTGCTACTTTTGACATGTTTTGAAAATGTGTATACATGTCAATAGCAGGACAAGGGTTAAAGTGAAACTTCATCACAGTGACACCTCGTTTACTATGATTTTCCAGTCAAAAATCAATATAAGCGGGTTGTGGTATTAAGCGGGTTACAAAACTTGATTTTGACAGAGCTTGGTTCTCAAAGTGAGGTAATGTTAACCGAGGTGATTAACGGGGTTACAATGAATATCACTATGGTTTTCCAGCCAAAAAACGTGAGAATAAGCCGGTCGTGATATTAAGTGAAAACAAATAGTTGATTCTGACAGAGCTTGCTTTTCAAACTGAAGTGATATTAACCGAAGTGATACTCACGGGGTTACACTGTTTGTATCGACAAAATCAGAAAAGGAGCATAGCAATTTAGCAAATGACATCAACATATCTCAACTTCAAAGCATCTCAAATTTACCTGCATTGCTTTGATGACTTGCAAATTTGGCACACTTTCTAATTCGTTGTGTTTTGGAGCGTTAAAGTCCTTTTTGGCGACCATGACGCCATCTTTGAATAAAGCCTCGTAGATGATCACACGGTTTTTCTTTGGAATAATCATGCTATAACAGCAAAATAGATCTATGAAACTCCATTATCAGCAAAAACAAGTCATTCTCTTCTGGAAGGAAAATGTCTAGCAATTTTGTCCTGAGAAAAATCAACTTGAAGGCAATCCTGAATCTTGCAGAGTAGTTGACCACAAATTACACAAGTCTTGTTGATGTGAACACCTTTCATTGCGAAAGTTTTACAATACAATATCGATGAAACAATCAAATATGGCAAGAATTGAAGTCTTCATATGAGACTTGAAAATAATTCTGGCAAATTGATTTGTTCACAAGAAAGATCGCTACGATATTATCAGCAGTATTTAGGCTATTAATATTCTCTACCTGACGACCAAGAAAGCAAGATGGAAGAGATGTAGCATGAAAGAGAGGGAGAAGGTGTGGGATCGAGGCTGAATTTTTTTCTTCTCAATTTGAATAATTTTCCTAATAATTGAATCTAATTTATAACTATTTGTATTTATATTAATTTTATCCTACTTAGAATTTTTATAAATTCAGTATCTGATGTTTGTTTGAATGATGGAATACACAACTTTGAAGTTGAAAGACGTCATGGTGTGTGACTAGTAGAGTGAGCAGAGCTTTCAGATGTTTCCTAGATTTGTTTTTATGTGTTTTTTATGTTTACATGATTTTTTCCCTAGCTGTTTCAGATACGTATTGTGCCTGCAAACATGTACAACGGCCTTGACTCGCAGCCTAACGAACATTGCAAATTGCGCGAACTGAATGCCTGTAATATACCACAGAAAAGAACTGATTAATGCGGAAGTTTTCCACCCGTAATTGAAAGCGTCGAGTTCAATTTTTAACAGCCACTTCAAGCCGCCACATATACTATCAGATAAACAGATGTCTACTCTTGCAAAAGTGATTCTGCTAAAAATGGCCCAATACATTTTAATTAACTTCTATACAGCTGAGAACTATGAAAGTAAAATATAAAGATTTACAATCATCGCTACTAAACTTACTACTAAAATACAAACCTGACCGACTATTTAGTATTTACATTGAGAGTTAGATCGCTATTGGCAACAACACGGCAACGTGCTGTAATCGATTAGTAGTAAAACGTGCCATTGTTGTCAACCGGTAAATCAATCATCTCCGTCCACGCTGTATCTGTAATACGATTTTGATCGTCACTGATTGGCCACTTGTCTTGTCGTTAGCTATATCCTCCCGTCCCGTAGTGCGTTCGGTGGTTGCTGAGAGATCACGATCTCTTTGGCTGGCATTCGCCTCATGACCTGCCCTGACTGTCTCGTATCCACTTGCCTCTCATCTCTCGCTCAACTCAGTTGTTAAAACAACACACGTTTTGTACAGCATTGGAATGGAATTGACCAACGCCATTCAAGCGACCTGACTCGTTTTCAACTTATACATTTGTTTTCTTTCCAAGCGTCAAAGGGATCTCTTTTCGAGGAATTTATCTGTCCATAGGAAGCCTTCGCCTATTTCGGACATGGTCGAACAACACGTCTCCAAGGTAAATGGTGTTTGACGTGTTCTAGCAGCCTGCGTGATCGGCTTTGAATTCAAGTACCGCGGCGGTACGAAAGGAAAAGCTTGGTAGTTTTTTTCAGACAGAATAGATATCCCACTTTCGCAACAATACGAGAGGATTAAGCCTCCCTCGCTTGCTTGCTCTGTGGAATAGAGTGTTTCGATTAATTTTTATTTTGAGACCGGTTCAATTCGAGAATAATTCAAATTTATCGTGGCCAGAGCAGTACTTAGGGGTAATTCTAGAAAGCAATGCCTCGAAGGAAATAGACCGAGCGACTCACAGTTGGCTGAAAAATCTTTCGCCCTATTTCATCGTCTCATCTTTCCGTCTGTGGAGAGAACCCTGCGGATATTTGATGAGCTGCAGGGCAGAGCTTGTTGTAGACACCAAACAGGACACTGTATAAAAGGGCATTCAGTGATATATTTCTACTCTCTTTATTTACAGGAAGAAAATACCCCAAGGGGCGAGGACTGCGGTCAAGACGCGCCAGTGCAATCGCAAGCCGGCATCATGTCTAGGATGACAGGAGGAGTATACTCCAAGACGACTGCCCTTGTCACTGGCGCCACGTGGATGGCAAGCAGTGCAGTCAGCAAGACGTACGGAGCTGTGACTTCTGTGGGGGCCATGGCCTGGAGGGGTCGTAAAGGATCGAAAGACAAAGAGGACTGAATGTATCGGGCATCATTGCTAGGCTACAGCCTTGCGCATCGCCCCCTATAAGTACTCTATCGGATGAACTACAGTCAGGTCAATCGCTTGTATCATAGTCCGATTCCCTTGTCGATGGGGTGGCATTGTACAACAACGCCTTCTGGTTTCGTCTGTACAGACTTTTACGACAATGCATAGTCATTTACCACTGTATAGAATCGCTGGCCGATAGCCGGCCGAGTGGGAACAAAATTGAAAGAAGTAAATTCTAAATGTCATTAGCCATTTTCAAAAGGAGATCTCAATCATTTTACGTTTGACCCACTCTCCGTTGATTGGTTATGTCGCTGTCGTGGCGGGCACGGCTTGGCCTTGCATGAACGGATTATGTTCGTTGTGACTCATATTTAGTTGCGTTTTTTAGTCTTTAAAAAATACACGCAAGCTCGACAATCCGTTGAGACAAACGTATCAATGTAAAACAAGAGTGTAAACATTTGATGATACGCGGTAGGGAAAATGCATATAACGACACATGCGCAGAAAGGACGATGTTGTTGTTGTTGTTGTTAGCCTCATTGAGGAAAAGGTTGGATGCCCTTTGGTCGGAAAACAGTAAATAAATAAATGCATTCCGAGTAGTCCTGCTGCGTAGAAGCAGGCGTCCTGGGGATCCAGAAAGGACGATCGGAATAGTCGATGTGATGTTACGTAATAAGACATATATAACCATCTTGCGTTTTACTTAAAATTGTTTATTGTCACACCATAGGGATGACATGTGGCAGACGTCTTGACAGGTAATCGGCCGTGTGTATTTCTCTTGGTCGTCATCTCCAATACTCTAACAAGCTGGTTACTAGAGCGTATGATGGAAAGGTACTTTTTCACATATTTTCTGCGACAGGCTGGGCTTGCTATATTTTCTAAGCAATTAGTCGTTCAGCTTCTGTATTGTAAACAGGCAGCACTGAAGTATGTCTCAGATAATTGTCTCTAACAGCAAGTTTATTTTAATTTTGACAAATTGAATAATAACATCAATGAGAAGAATAGCCGATGTTGGGTTTTTGGAAAACTAAGAACCATTGAGCTTCGAACATTTCTACTGTAGTGGCCCTTTACAAACTTGAATTGATTTCTGAGAATTTGCCATGCTCATGGGTCAGAGGCTGTACCTCGTCCTAGTGAACAGGTGACTGTGGCGATGAAATCAATGGCATTGTTCACAGAGATCACATGCTCATGCTCTGGCAGGTCAAAGGTTGCGAGCGGGAATTCGCAGTCGCTCTCTTCCAAGATGTGAAAGAGATAGGCCCTTCCAGACTGTGCGATTAATTTCTCAGGGGGTTCTCAACATGGACTGTCAAAGGAATCCGAGACGTCTCTTCTTGTTATTCATGACAGCCGTTTATTTTTGCACATTTATATCGCTTTACGTCCAAGTCAGAGGTAAGACTGCTGTTTACGTCCGTAGACTGGAACCAACGCGCGTCCATCACAAGACGACAGCCCGTCGATAGCAAGCTACATGTATCCATGGCAACAGTGATATTTAACTGACAGGTGATGTCTGTTTCAGGCTTGTACGGTGAAGATGGATTGTACCCTGTTGCGTTCCTAATGGAAGATCGTAAGTCACGAGGGGTGTAGAAGAGACTGGGTGTGGCGCGCGTAGAGGGTGGGTCAAAGAAACACACTGGCCTGCCTCGTTGCTAGTTGAATAGTAATATTCTAAATTAATCTCGTTAATGCTATCCTAGGATATTTACTAATTTCCTTTCCTTTCAGAAGACTGCTATGTTCTAGTAAATCCTATATGAGTTCCATCGTATACTGCCTCAATCAATACTGGATTCAATTCATTGCAAGGCACTCATATCCACACACATGCACTCTACACAGTTTGTCTTGAGAGCACGAAGGAACTCTATCTTCTATAGATAACCAAACTGTTCAACGTTTAGGATAGCTTGTTTTCATATTGTAGAGGATAGGACATTGTTTGTTATTTTAACTGCACATCTATCAATATGTTGGTAAATAATTTGTGACGTTCCTCGTTTCAAGGGCTGATTTGTAAAGACAACGATCCAAGTTGTCACGAAATGGCCATGAACAATCAATGTACGACCAATCCCAAATGGATGAGAGAGAACTGCGCCAAGAGCTGCCACGCATGCCCAGGTATCTTTCCGTGCTTTTTCCCGGTTATTGAAGAATGGGATGCACGCATGCGCAATGGGGGCACATGCACTGGCGCAATAGGCACATGCGTGTTCAATCAGTTGTCGTTGAAATAGTTAGACATTCTTTCTGTTCTCGTTGGAATATATATAATATTTTATTGGTGTCTTCTAACAGGCATGCTGCAAGCGCTGTCTCAACTTCCTACGCTCCTCTGGCTCCATTCTTACCTAGGGCTGGCTGTCGAAGGCATGATGGAACTCAGCTGTGTCATCGGTACCATTATCACCATGGTGATGCTTCTAGTCGAGGCATGCCGCGATAGTCTCGCATTCACGTTACTCTGGATTATCTACTATTCGTTGAAGATGGTGCGTTTTGTTATGACGTCAGTTAAACGCGTTGCTCTCGATGTATTGAAATCCGACTGTATACTTCTGAATTTTGTTGTTAGGTTGGCCAAGATTTTATGACGTCGCAGTGGTGAGTTCTAGGTCAAATCAAGTTATGTTGTATTCTGTGGAAGCCGGTTTCGTATTCAACTAATGTTTTGTTTTCCGGCTGAAGGGACGTACTTTTGGTCGAATGCGGTTTCGTCACCATTCTCCTTGCCGATTGGACGCTGTTCACTGGGCCATGGAATATTTTCCTTTGCAAGCGCTTGAGGTATAAGGGGGCACGGGGCCCATCGAGGGGCTTCCATTACACATCGTATCGTTTCACACGACAGTATAATTGGTAGCCGCGGTGATATCAATCGTACATTTTCTTCCATCGCAGGCCAGTCGAAACTTACCACAAACCGATTGCCTTCTGGCTTCATCGCTGGCTTGCCTTTCGTCTTATAGTCTCTCGAGGCATCGCTAAGTTGTGGTGGACAGACTCACCATGGTGGAAAACAACGGCCCTCCGATGGTACTACGAATCGCAGGTACTCAAGTGGAACATGCATCGCATGTCGACCATCAATTCCTTTAATATTGTCATCGATTTTTAAATATCTCATCTTTTGAAGTGTCTTCCGAGTCCGTTGTCATGGTATCTTCATCGCTTCCCTGTAACCATGCATCGGCTTGGCCTCGTGTTTGTGTAAGTGCAACGGTATCAAAGTGAGATTCGAATACCAAGAATGGTGGCTTCTTGCATTTCTATGATAGTTTAATTGCGTAATATTACTCCCGCTTGTTTGCTTCAATATTTCAGGTATTTTGTTGAGATTGGCCTTCCTATCTTGATGTTCGCTCCTTTTCGTATGCTTCGCCATTCTACTGTTGCAATGATGGTAAGTCGTTGCAGCTGTCTCGCTATCGTTACCACCAGAATCGCAATGGAGGCCATCCCATAGCTGACGATCAGAGCCTTTGAATGCTCAGGTGACGTGGCCTTCGGTCTGTGTATTTCAGATTCTTCTTCAATGCGCCAAGATGGCCAGTGGCAACACGGGCGTGATGACGTGGATGACAATTGCCATCTGCTTGTCAGCAATCGACGACGATGCCTGTGAGACGGTCAGCGGAGCATTCAGCAGTCTTCGAGGTGACAGTTGACAAATTAACGAATTTAGCTGTTCTGCTCATGTTCTGCGTGATGCCTGCCTGCCTGCAGTTCGCCAAGCGCCGTTCAAATGCATCATGCCATGCAGATCAGTTCAGTAGTCTTCAGCTCTACTCATTTCTATGACTGTCAATTTCCCCACTGCATGTTCTTTTGCAGTCAAAAGTGTCCATATCAACTCAAAACCACGTGTCTCAAACCTGTACGGCGCTTAGCCATCATCATGATCGTGGTGACGCAAGTAACTTGGCAGCATGCGTTGCTACGTCCTCTTCTGCGCTTCTTAGTTGGCTGCCGTAAACTTCAACAACTGGTGATACCTTTCCGCACTTGTACGCGTTGGCATTTGTCAATTTTTCTGGGTAGTGAATGTCCAGGCGGTAGCGCAGAAGGGCGCGGTTTTCAGCGTCGACCTGCGCTGCGAGAGTGGTAGTGAAAGTCAATGCCTCCCCACTGCACAAGAGGACGCTCCCAACACAACGCTAGCCAACGTGAGGAGGCCAAAACCAATAACTAACGAAGGCAACTGTTCTGTTTACAGCTTGCATATCTGCCAAAGAGGAAGAGGAAAAGAAAAACAAATATGAAGGAGCAGACGGCGAATTGAAATCTACTGTTGTCCAAGAAGAGAAGCCCGCCTCGGCCATAGACCCAAGTACTCCGATGCCCTACAAGCAAGGTACAGTGTGGGTTTTCATTATCACTTGAAAATACATAATTATGTCAATTTACAGTGAACCGTGTTTGATTGCTTCTTCTTCTTCTTGTCAGCCAATCGATTGTCGTCGGCAATGCTATTTAGCACGGCACTCAGCCAAGCCGCGGTCTGCCACCCATCTCAAAGTCAAATCATGCGTGGGATTGAGAAATTCGCCGCGCGGCCTGCAGTGAAATCCACCAGCCGCGCGCTGTCTACCATCATTACAATGGCAGCGATTGTCGGTGTGACGTTTTTGACCATCGAATTGTTCGGCCTGAAATTCAGCAAAACTGACATCATTCGCGTAGAAATCGGTGAGACGAGTCTCGTTATGATCATGAACTTCAGTGTCTACATGAAAACGAGTGACTCTATTGAGATATGTTGCATAGGTTTCACATCGGCGGGATTTGTCAGTATCGTGCGTCGCTTCTTGCCGTGGACATTTGTGATCGCTCTGCTGTCGCTAGTGAGCGAAGTGCTGGCGGCCGTCCTCAGGTAAACACCAGGGAACATATTCATGGACCGGAACTACAGCATAGTCCAGAACTAAATCTCAAACCCCATATACAGATTTTCGTAAAGTAAGTCCAGATTAGACGTTTAGTCTCGGACTACGATTTAGTCCCGGTCCATAAATAAGGTCCCAGGTATAGCGCGCCGCTAACCTGCCCCCCTCCCCTGCCGCCACGCGGAACAGAGATAAGCAGCTTCAGCTCCAAACTCATCTAATTCCAGGTCATGCACATCACAGCACAACCCCCTGGTGAAGTCAATGATGCTGTTGAAATGTCTCCTCTTTGGATCCATTGCGTTGTGTGTCTTCAGCCTCACTGTGGTAAGTACACTCACTCATATGGAGGCATGGCCTCCGTCGAAAGCAATCAGCCTCGCTCTATCTCTATCTCATTTCGGTTGCTTTCCAGGGTCCATTCTTATCATTCGATCGAAGCCTTCATAACCAAATCCCAGGGTTCCTTGCAAACCAAAGCCAATGGTTTACTCGCTTGCAATTGATAAACTCGTATACATCGCAATCACCAAGGTAACAAATACGCCAATCATGAAATAGAGGATTTCATCTGAACAGCATTGATTTCAAATTACGTCATCGTGTCAATTTCTGCGGACAATAAACTTCTTTTGACTTCCAAAGCTCGAATTCCCTCCTCGGTTGGAAGTTACATTTCACTAGAAGATGAACAGGGCAATTAAGATTAAAGGGAAACGGCGTCTTGTTTGTCCGTAGAAATTGACACGATGCTATTCACTCTGACAATGAACATGTCGATGCCAGTACTCAGTCGTGTTTTACGATGTATGATGTCCTTAACATCGATTTTATCATTATAACTACTTATTAATTATAACTATTAATGATTATAATTTCATCATGTTATTAAGTTTAGTTCATTGATGACGTATCGAAGATCCTTTATTACAACTTGAATCCGTGGCCATCGAAATTATTCATTTAACGTCCATGTCAAGGACCTTCCCCCTGATTGTAGATTCGGCAGCGGTAAAGATGGGAGACAGGAAGTGGTCCTCATGGGCAGCGACTCATTGGGAAGCAAATCTAACTGGAAGGTACACATCACCACGTGACCCTGGTGTCAAATCACGTGTCTGTTATTAGCCAATCAGAACCTGTTCTATTCTCTCGTTCCTGTTTTAGGAATATCAGTTCCATTATAAGCCAGGGGCTGTGATGCACGGCCTTCCTTTTGTCGGTGAGTGCTACGGCCTCTTTCGCAACACACCGTCTCTCACTGATGCGAGTGCCGTAACGTGTGTTGTGTAATGTGTGCTGTTGTGTTTTCAGCTCCACACCATCCGCGTCTTGATTGGCAGATGTGTTCCGCTGCATCCAGTGACTACATTGGCAATCCCTGGTTCGTCCATCTGACGCATAAGTTGTTGCACGGCCGAGGGGAAGTCCTTCGCCTGTTGCGGCACAATCCCTTCCCGCAGCGGCCACCTGCGTTCATACGTGGCGTTCTCTACAGTTACGCCTTCACAGGCAATCAGACTAATACCATGTCGGCGTTGTTCAATGTGCGGTACGGTTGTCCGTCGGCAAGAGCCGCATGTGGTCTATTTCGTTTGCGACACATAATGTCATTGATAATGAACTGACGTTAAAATTGCAGCAGCACAGGCAACCATAGCAACGCGGCTTGGTGGACAAGACGCTACGTCAAAGAGTACATGCCGGTCGTCTCAGTTCACGACTCCGCCCTGCGCGCCTTACTCAAGCAGTTCGCGTTGATCAGGGTTAGTACACGACGGAGATTTATCAGTGGGTCCAACCTGTCTTAGGCAACCACCCGAGAGACCAATGATAAGTGGTCGTGTAGCAATTATTCGGATTTTAAGGACCACTTACGAGGTGGTCGCTGAGGACAGCTGATCGTTAAGGCAGTTTAGACCGTATAGCCATCATCCTGATATCTCTATTCGCCAGGAACGGTGTTTTACTTTATGACGCATGTTGTTTCAGGATGGGCGGGTGCCAAACAACCCCCGCGGGCCATTGCACGGCCTCGTTCAAGTGATGAATGCAGTGCTAGGAAACACACGAGGCGAGATCTTGTTGCTGTGGCTAATTGTCGCCACTGTTACCTTGGCGGGTATCAAATATGGCTGGCAAACAAAAAGGGACGTAATAAGGTCAGTGGGAAAGCGTTGCGTCTAGCAACGCTTGGGCAATCGCTCATGTGATGTTACCATGGTGACTACCGCGTGTGCTCCCTTCGTGTTTTGCATAATTGTAAATGACTTGTTTGTTGCAGCGTCAACTACGTTCAGCCACTAGCAGCAAAATGGCAGCCACGTCTGAGCGCGCTTGACGACAGTCGATTGCACAGGGCTCTGTGGCGCTGCCCCAAGATCAGCCGGCCGACGAAAAAGGATAAATGGTTGCCAATGGATACCACGGTAGTCTCAACACACAGGCCAGTCTTGAAATACAGCATACTTTCGTTCGGTCACCATCGAGCTAATTGCTGTGATTGTTGCAATTTTAGGGCTCCATGGATAAATGTCTAGGCCCCTGACAGGAGGTCATTAGGCAGCCGGCAAAGCGCAGAAGCAATCCATCGCATCGCCTTATTCGCGCAAAAAACTCTCCTTTCATCAGACTACGGTTTCTCTAATAGTCAGCACATGGGACGGTAGAGACAACTCATCTCTCGCTCATTCGCACTGCCAACGTCTTCCATATGGCCATGCGCACGCGTGCTCAATAAGACTCGGAGACGCAAAGGAAACGCATGCGTGCATTAAACCAGCCTCGCAATGATCAAACAAGATGGTTCGTCAGCCTCGTAGCAGGCCTTCTTTTCTATTTATTGACGTTTAAATGCACGAATGACACTTGCGTAAAACACCTTGTTGTTGCTCTTCTCCATCGTCATCCGTGACGGACGCAAAAGTGACATCAATACCCGAAGATCGTCCACGTGTCTCTTGACGCGATCATTGATTGGTGTTGTACAACGACATGTCAATCATTCTTCGCACTAGATGGCCGGGGCGACTACCTGCTCCATTTGCTGTCGGATCAGCAGCAAATTATTCTTCCATTTACTGAGTTTCCGCGACAGCTCTTCCCATTCGACGCGTTCGAAAGTCCTGCGACACGATGACCTGTCGATGGAAGCGACAACCGTCATGTATAACGCACGACAAAAGAAAAACCAACCGATGAAACAGCAACACGCTTAACTCACTCTAAGAGGACTTTGGAGTTGACTTGATCCAGTTTCAAGTGGACGAGTTTCGTTTTGATGGCTACAAAAAGACAATCGAGACGTAAGATGCAATCACTATAGTAACAAGTACTGCCGGAGTCTCCCTGTCGTGACAATTCAACTATCACCGGGTGAAAAAGAGGTTCCAACGCAGAATAATACTCTATGACTACTACGAGCTGAGTAGGTCACAGTAGACAGGTGGTCGCATTGTAAAGGGAATCGCTATTATAGCACAATGTCATCAACTGGTGATACACTTCACGACAAATGAAGCCTGGATATTAGAGTTGGCAATATTATAATTAGGCATAGTAAATAGACACAGAAGACGCCTCACCGTCAATGACGAACTCTTCAATGTCGTCTGCGTCCATTTGTAACTGGCGTGCCAGCTCATCAAACGAGACCTCACTCTGTCGCGCGGCGATGCTCACCAGAGTCAAATATCTCATTTTTACAATGTTCTTTTCGTGGTTCAAACCTGTTGAAAGAACAACAATGATGGTCAAGAGTAAACTCAACGAAGGTCCTCCGCATCGTCAGATTCAACCATCACTGTTTGATGTTACCTAGTTCCTCGATGAATTGCCGGTTGGCCTCATGAAATTGGACGTAGTCAGCAAGGCTGCCTGACACGAAGACTTGCAAGAGCTGCGACGGAGACAACAACATGACGTCACGTCACCGCACCACACCGAGGGTCATCGTCGGTTCTTCTCGAACTGGTTTAGACTTGAGACAGGAGACAGGCTCACCTTGTGGATTGGTTGGCCAGCCAGGGCGATGACGGGACGCAGAGACAACAGGTGGTCCATCAGGAAAACGTGCGGCCGACCAATGAAATCGACGATACACTGTTTAGCATCCTCCCCGGCCTCTTGGGCGCTGCCTTCATCATAAGTACCCAGGAGCTCAAGCATTACCTTGGTTGCTTCGTCACTGCACAAGCAAACAAACAATGCAATGATCAAGCATCACAAATGCACAATAGACCACAAGTACAAGTGACACAGACAGACAGACGGACAGTCAAAAAGAAACAACAGACAAACCGACAAACAGAGAGTGCGAGTTCACCTTTTCCTCTCGTCGGCAAGGGCGTCATGAAGCATTCGAAAGCATACCCTCTTCTGTGCAACAGTCGTGTCCCACAGCGTCAGCCACTCTGTCACCTGACACAATTGCACACAATGCAAAATAGAAACAATCAAAGACCATGCTGTGTGCAGCTACACACTGAATATTAACGCATTTGACAAATGTGCATTGCAGAGTATCCAATTCTTCTAAGACTACGATTGTAACGCCAACCATGTAAATAATGTAATTGTGATATGAAGTGTCTAGGCCAGTATTTCTTTACAATCCATTCGACAAGGCAATGAGATCAAACAGTAACATCGACTGTCGTGTGTATTACCTTGGTGATTTGCGTCGTCATGGCATCCGTCAGTCCAAAAGCGGCAGCCAGTTTCAACTGTCCGCAGTAGATGCTGTAACGCAGTGGCTTGTTTTCTGGCAATGCTCCAAAGAAGTTCTTCAATCTACAAATCAACAGTAGAGTTCACAATCGTGAAATGGGATAAAAGCATGTTTTACCTTAACATCAGAAACTAAGCATTCCCTCATTTAATTGCAAGTCAAGCATTGAGTTTCGAGGTCAAATTCGCTCCATTATAAAAAAAATTAACTTAAAATAACAAATCTGACCAAAGCAAATTCCCACACGCAAATGACAGAAAACTTATCTGTAGTAGTATTAGGTAATGCTCTACGCCAATAGGAATGCTGATTCAATATCTCTTCTCTATCATCCTGCTATTTACAAATATATTTATTCTCATCTGTGATCATCACGAGAACACAAGACTCGTCGCTTGGCTTATGCTCATACAATAACCATGCATCATAGGACGCAACCTGAATTTCAATGAAACTTCAGCAGTCAAAAATCAGGCTTCTACATTAGAGGCAATACATCATCATATAATGCCTAAATGCTCCACAAGGAAAAGAGGCATGATCACAATTAAAGTTGCCTAATTAATTAAGGCCTAAGCTACATGTTGGGCCAGAGCCATCGCCTCTTGCTGGATGATGAAAGCTATCCGGCTCAAATGGTCTCGAATTTGTTACTGGTAGGTAAAGCGAGGCAGGCCGCGTCTATGTGGATTAGTCAGGTAGTGGCGGGGCATAAGTGCCAGTGGTATGGTTGGTCTTCACATGACGTAGCCAGAGAGCGCCATCCTGGATTGACCGTACAGATCAGTAACTAATATGATATCAGGGTAGCGCACAACACTCCAATGACCCTGCGCAATAGCGCTCGATGACTGGCATCAATTCTGTTTTCCAACGAACTCATTAATATCTACGTTTCATTGCAATACAGAGGTAATACAGTGTACCATAACGTGACACAATGTTTCAATGGAAGGCATAAAAAAATAATCTCCTTTCTGAAAATGTATCCGATTATTCAAATTATCACACAAAGGGAAGTCCAATTAACGGAATGTAATTGTAATATTATGACTGTTGTAAGAAACCAACTGAGCCACGCTCATCCTGTGTTTCTAATGATTGTACTTACATTTTGAGGCGCAGCAGTGCGTTGGCTTGGGATGCACCCACATCGGTGAGTTTAGTCGTTAACATGTTGGTGAGTTTGTCCACGTCATAGTTACACAGCAAAATCAACGAAATAAAGCTGTTCATCAATGCCTCAAGATCTGGGAAAGAAAGATCAATGCATCATAAATTAGTGCAAAAGACCCCATGGTGCTGTAACGCAAAGAAAGACTACACAGGAGTACGTTGCACAGGTGTTTACTTGTCTCTGCACAAGCACACATACAACTGGCAAGACACATCAACGTTTACAATTAACAAGTACAGCACATTGCAACATCAACTATTACAACATAAATTTCAACACATTACAGTGCCAACATGCCCCATCCAAATAGTATCGTCGATAGATGGAGGATACCGCCATAAGGTTGGCACTTCGGAAATCATGGAACAGACACTAGGCTGAACAATAAGAAGCCCGACTGACAACTTAGCAATAAAGTACTTACACAAACACTTGCTCTAAAAGTTTTAAAGTTCTACAATGTAAAACCTATGCATGGAAACATGGTAAATTTAGAAATAGTTGGCATCACTGGATCGCAACATAACGTACCCTACTCTAGATCAGTTAAAATACGAAGCCACCGAGAAAATTGCTAGACCTTTGAGGGACAATGGAGGATCATCTTACTAACTACTTAACTAGGATCAACGACTCTCTTTGTAAACAGGGCCTTAGAAACAGTGCTTTTAGGTCCTCTTGTCTCTTGAGGTGGCCCAGCGCATAATTATTGAACAGGGCACATAGCAGCTACCAATGACGAATTTACAGATTAACAATTAAGTACAATCAATCAATTGAGTATCTAAATATATATAACTACACTTATAGTTACCAGGAATGTGACGTAACTAGTTATTTTGTGCAAAAAGTAACTTGTAACTGTAACTAGTTACATTTTTCCAATATAACAAGTAACTTTTACAAGTTACTTTCTGAAAATTAAGATAAAAGTCAAACTACTTTTCCAGTTTAAAATTAAATTTGGTTTATAAATAACTTTTGAACTTAAAACATGCTTCCGAGAGCTCAATTTTCTGCAACTTAATTAGCAAACAAAAAAGCCTAATTTTCCATTTTGAACAACAAACAAAATAAAATCACCCTTGCAACACTTGCTTGGATATTTAAGTTTGAAAAAAGTAACTTTGAAAGTAACTGCAACTAGTTACTTCTTGTGGACAAGTAACTAGTAACTTTAGAATGTTACTTTTGAGGATGAGCAACTTTTGAAAGTAACTAGTTACTTTCTATACAATGTAACTGCAACTAGTTACTTTTAAAATGTAACTGTCACCAGTGTTCAGCAAAGTACTGTATTTCAGTACTTAAGTAAAAGTAAAAGTAAATGGCAAAAAATTACTTAAGTAAAAGTAAAAAGTACTTGATGAGAAAAGTACTTAAGAAAAAAGTAAAAAGTACCTTGCCAAAAAAGTACTTTTCTCAGAAAAGTAAAACTATTTTTGCTAAATTCCCAAATCACGCAGGGATTCATTTAACAACAAGA
>OFHS01001210.1:0-24075 GCA_900245855.1 Calvadosia cruxmelitensis
AATCCACATCAGCGAAATATTGTTCAGTCGACCAAATCGGATTCTCAGGCAAAGCCTTGGAGATCTTCGCTAAAAATAGCTGCTGACAACTCGACAAGTAAACAACAATGGCGTCAGGCGTTCGTGAGTTTGAAGGGGGGGTCATGCGACCCATTTGACCCCCCTGGATCCGCCCCTGATGAATATAACTATTACAAGCTGCAAATTTATAACATTTATGCATATGATCTATTTAGCATTTTGTTTCTTGATGTCCAATTTAAATATAATTATTGATCTTGAAGTAATTTATGTACCGTGCATTTGAAATCTTTGTTATCTAAGGTTTGATGCGAGTTGTATTTGATAAAGTAAGAGAGGGCCTTTGTATGCAAACTCCTTTTTCCTCTGCCTGTTTGAATTTTCGGAATGTTGTATGTGGTGAATGTTGTAAGTTGTATGTGTTGTGTTGTGGACAGTGCTGTCTGATTGAAACAGCCGTTCAATGAGACAGTGACTGTCTCTTACAGCTCACAACCGGCATATATTCTGCCACAAGTCCACAACTAACCAACATTTGCTACAGAGGGATATAGAACACAAATATGGAGACTTTTGCTCTCCATAACATATATAATTCAAAGACATTGGTCCCACGACAAGGAGAGATGGCGGAGTTATATGGTCGTTGGTGCGAGAGTCTGTGTCGTGAGACACAGTGTAGAATACAAGACCGACAGAATTGTTGATACTGATGAAGCACAGACGGCAAAGAGAATGATTACAACATGACACAGCTACATATTCTGACAATCACATCGCTATACGACATTTGACACCATCTAGTTCACAATGACCACGCGTCAGCTAGTAGGCCTACAGAGACAATTACCAGTTTATAAGTCACTAATGCAATAAATCATAAGTAATTCACTATCCATAACCAGAAAGACTCAGGTAAGACAGCTCCTCCACATCAGAATTAATCAGGAGTAAGAAGGTCAACACCAAGAATAGTTTCAAGCTCTACTTTAGAAAAATTACCAAAAACAATTTTTTGGCTGATTGTCATGCAATGGCTGGTGAGACCTGTGTCCTGTCTCAAGACTGCATGACGTTTTTAGTGTTACCAGACCATGGGGAAGAAAATACAGAAGTTATTTGAAAAATCAACTAAATTTGGCACTCTATATCAGACAAATCTATATCTGTATTTCACAAGTGTCTGTCTGTATGTTTGTTTGTCTGTGTGATCAAAACCCGGCACCTTCCATTCATTAGCAAGTATGGATTTGACTAGCTCTGGGAAACAACAAGGCTCTGGTTGTGCACGGTTTTCGAAACACACCGCACAGCGCCAACACTCGAACTACGTCAAAGTTGATTAGTACAAAGTGGCATAGATTCTAACTTAGCCGTTTTTCGAATAGGTCACATTGGAGCCGAGCTATGTTTTCTGCAAGTTTGACGAAATATTCGCTGTGGAATGGGCACCTTCAATTTGCCAGCACGGAGAGCACGTGTTTTGACTTTTTCACGCACAGCCGCTCACATGAATTTCCCATCAAAAGATAATGGGCTGACCTTTCCACCTAGAACAATAGCTGGCTCAAATGACGAATAGGTGTTGAATTACAAAAGCCTCAAAACCAATGTAAACAAACTGTCGCGCGAAGGAGAATGTTGCCGCTTCTTCAAGATTGCGAAAACAAATTTCTAGCGGAAAAATCTAGCGAACTAGTTTTTAGAAAAAGTAGTTCTAGTTTCTAGCGAACTAGTTTTTAGAAAAACTGGTTCTAGTTTTAGCGAACTAGTATTAGGCCTATTCGAAACTAGTTCTAGTTTTAGCGAACTAGAAAATAAATGTAGTCAATCCACCCCTGCTTGTAACCCTAGATGTTTCGAGAGAAACTCATCCTGTCCTCACAAGCAAGAGTCTCACCTGGTGTAATATTGCACTGTTCATTAGAGGTAGTGACATTAGGTCAATGATATGCACGGTACGACTGTAGAAGTTGATCGACAATTGACTAAGATATGACTGAATATTTGAAGCTATATATCCAAAGGGTTCTTGATGATGTGCGTCCATTGCACATGTAGGATTGTAGGCTATCGATGGTCTTACTCTTGTTGTCCATGGCTGGTTGTTTTTAAAACTTCCTGCAGGACTGAGGTGTTTACTATTCTAATTTTATTGACATGTAGTTGAGTCATGGGAACAAGTGAAGCGGAAGTGGAAAACAGTCAAAGATGAATATGTCAAATGGCATCGATACTGCAACAACCCACCACCAGATGGTGTCAAAGTCAGGAAGCGTGCCTACAAGCCGTTGTTCCAATCAATGGAGTTTTTAGACCCCTACCTTCGACATAGGAAGTACGTAAGCACTTTTAGATTGATTCTGTATTTACAGTACACCTCATTTGATGTAAACTTCTTTGAACATATCAATAGGCTGGTGAGATCCGAAAGTTCGATAAATGAAATGGTGAAAGCCATGAACAGAGAGGCGAATTAAATATTTTCTGTTAAATGGTTGTTTAATCACCTTTAGATTTATTGTTAGATTGCTATATAGAGTTAAAATCATTCTCTGACTCAATTATGCTGCCTGCTCGACATGGAGAGACTCTTTGGCATAGCACATTGACAATGCTGCTGGTTATGCTTGAATTGCAAATGGGATAAATCTTTGTTTCTCAAGCTCATGTCACACCCGAGAGGGATGTTTTTGTACTCTACCCCACATCTGGGTAACATTTATATGCTGGCTTGTCTGCGTGCATCGCGAACATTTACTAAAATAGTTTAATGTTCTAAATTTAGTAGTTATAAATAACAAGACTGTTATATGAGTAGTCCAAGAAATCATGATTGCATTTAGGTGAGTGTGGCCTTTTTCATCCGTCAAACAATGTTTGCATAGTGTGTATCACTGGTGGTCACTTTGTGATAGGCCTACTCAAAATGTAAGAGCTAAAGCATGTGCTTAATAATTATGCCAACTTGATAATGTGGCCATGTAAGGGTAGTCTACACAACAGTCTATATACTTTATGTATTCCTTTGGTAAATCATACTGCTTTCTTTTAGTTGTATACAAACACAATCCACAGTGGTCTGCACTGCAAGAGCGATAATTCTGCAAATTATGTTCAAGACTTTTAATTGTATTTGTTGCAGCACTGGCGCAACAAAGTCTCCGATGTCCAAATCTGCAAAATATCCAGATTCCCCAAATGGTCATGCCACCGAGAACCTTGAGAAATCAGTATCTCAGGTACTTGAGAAAGCAAATGTTGATTTCTTTAATTAACAGTTCTCATGTATGCGATCATTATCATTTTGTTTATTCGATTACATTTTGTCATTCATCATTACACTTGACAGTTTCAGTTTAGGGATAGTGCTAACATGTAATGTCATAGGCAGTGGTAGAAGAAGCGAACTACAAGTAGTTGGCTACTTGTAACAAACTACTTTTCTTTGTAGCAAAGTAGGTTTTGACTACATTTTTCAAATGCAGTTGCAGCTGTAGCGAACTACTTTTTAACTAAAGAAGTGCAGTTTCTAGCGAACTACTTTCTGATTTAAGAGAATCATTTTAGCTACTTTTCCACGTACACTTGCATCTGGATTTTGCAAATTCCAAAACGGTTGCACAGTCTTTCCTCAATACAGCTTGAACGTTGAGATGACACTTCCCACTTGAACTATATAATGAACTTGAAAGTAGCATGATCTCGTCAGTGATTGAAGTCTTGTTTGCATAGCAAGTCGTATATTTTGTGAATATTGATGACAAGCCAACATTCTTGTTTCTGATTGACTTTGTATGAAAATGGAAGTAGTCAGTAGCGAAGTAGGTGGCTGTTTTTTGGAGGATGTAACTAGTAGTTGTAGTTAACTACTTTTTTGTCCTGTAGTTATAGTTGTAGCAAATTTCAGTTTAACAGAGAAGTTGTAATTGTAGCAAACTACAAAAATAAAGTCGTCAATCCACCACTGGTGATAGGCGCTATTATTTCATTAATCTTGTGTGTAACAATTGCATTCTCAGGTGGATACAGTTGCTGCTGGACCTGATCTATGCACTGCACTCGGCTCAAGGAAGTTCCCTACCAAAGTGACTGAAGTTGGTAACAGCAGGAGCTTCTTTGAGAACAAGGATGGTTCGGTGCTTATTAAAGATGAGCCTCTTGCAAAGAAACAAGCAAAAGACAGTGGCGACTCACTTTATGCTTCTCTAAAAGGAGGACATTCTTCAGTCACCAAGAAGGGTAACTCTGATGGGGTGCGTCATTTCCTGGAAGACATCAGCGTCACCCTGCAGAGATTGCCAGACAACAAGCTCCAATATGCCAAAATGAAAATCCAATTGTTTTTGTACAATTTGCAATATGGCACTTCAGATTTCACAGAGACACAAGATGCATTAGAATGACACCGTGTTCTCTTAAATGACAACATTTTCCACGAACGGTGCTGAAAGAGTGAAAATTCTATAGTGAATGGGCAATAGTTTGTTTCCATTCTCTCTAGTTGTGTGGCGTTAAGATATTTTTACAATTGTTATATAATGGTATAGATTGTGTTTGCCTTACACTATTATGTGAACCGTGTACATAAAAGCCTTTGGGGATAACAAAGAAAATCAGTTATATTTTTAAGGCACATATTCATATGACCAGATAGAAAATCCTCAAATATAACCTTACCTGATCAACGGTCTTGTTTCAATGTCTGTTTACATTTCTTATAAACATGCGGAAGTAATAAGCAGTTACATCTTTTGGGATCTCAGTCTCAATAGGATAGAAAGGAGGCTTGGACTAAATCAAATGAGCCAAGGAAATCTGTTTGGGATTGCAATGTCTACTATTTCAATAACATTTAATCGCCAAGTAAAGGATTAAGTAGCGGTGAACAGCTTTTATATGATTTTGGTCAGGTACAAAGTTGTCATTCAACAAAGCAAAGCACTCGAGCTCATTCAATTGAGATTGTAATTAGGCAACGTAAACAATAGTTTGGCTCATGGCCAAAGTTCGGAGTGTTGCCTCGGGTAGCAGCGAACGAGCCAAAGAAAACAATGACATTCTGCCTTGTCGTTCCCTTAAACAGCACAGTAGAACCATGTCCATGAATAATATAAATAGGCTTAAAATGCGTATTTCAAAGGGTAACTTTTTGGAATCATTTTCCTGCTGGGCAGGAAAGCAGGATGCTCTGCTACACCACTGCCTAACATATAAAATACGGACCGAATGCAGCCAATAATGGACATCTGGTAGCCCCAAGCCTAAATAGATTGTTGTTCAGCTCATCTGTAAATTATCAATTCTTCATCATCATAATCATCATTTATTGTGTTTATCCAGTAAGCCACAGACTTTTATCCATGGGGCACATGCATTATAAAACACGGGAAAGTTACATACCGTATAAGCGTGTTAACAGGAAATAGATTTAAATAAACAATATGAAGGAAACAATTTATACAGAATAATAGTCCATAGAAATTTAACTGACACAACAAGACATTCTACACTAGCTTATAATTTTTTTCTATGATGTATTATTATGATGCCATGTATTCCCATGCTTCTGCTCCATGAAAAAAGCGTTAGGTTGCTTATCGGATTTCAGAATAAATGCTTATGATGATTGATGAAGATGATGATGCTGCTTCATGCCGTGTGAAAAACGCAATGATTAGTACATTTTTATAACTATTACTACACATTGCACCATTTTGGAAGTATAAAGCAAATAATTACTACTATATTCAAACTATTCATGACCATTGAAGCATCATTCAGTATTTCGAGCAATTCAATTATAACCTGTGTTGAGTGGCCACCTGTGCTAAGAGACCATTTTTCATGTGCCCCTTGAGTGGTAACTTGAGAATGTTCCTCATACAGCCAATTTAAAACCATACGCCAATCCCTAATGGCTAGACTTTATGTGGTTCTTTCTGTAGGGTGGGGGGGGAGGGGGTGCCATTTTCAAGGGTTCCTGTTTTGACCTTCGCAGATATTTTCGGGTACAGCTTTAATATGTTTCGCAGATTTTAGGTCGTTGAACTTTTGAGATATAGTTTTAATTTCGATCGAAATTTTGGCCATGGAAGTGAGCCCGTTCTGTGAGCACAGCTGTTATCAAGAAGCATCAGAATTAGCATCCGAATATGAGATAATTCGAGTTAAAAGAATTTGATATCAAAGCGAGGTCATCTCAAAGTGGCGGCTGTAAAGATCTGGAAACGATAATTCTGACCAATCAGGTTACGCCGTGCGACATTCGAATTGTGTTTATAAGCCTCATGGGTTTTCAAAGGTTTTCATTTCCCGCCGTTGATTCGTTGAGGTTGAGCTCTGTCAAGCGAGAGATACGAGGAAATTTCTTATCTGCAATCCTGTTTAGCTGCCTTCAACATGCCTGCATCTGTGGAAAACAACCGTCTTCGAACGTTCAAGAATAAGGGAAAAGATGCCGAGGTGGGTGAAATGTTAAAATCACTCAACGATCGAATCAATGACACCTCACTTCTATCAATGCAGTTTTCCTTGATTCATCCAATTTTGATCGTGTTTTTTCTCATTATTTATTCCGTAGGAACTTAGAAAACGAAGAACAGATCACACCGTCGAGCTCAGAAAGGTTCGCGATTAGATTTGCTTGTCTATCGATCTGCTTGCCTACATAGCCCTGCTACAGTTAGCCTAAGCCTATGTAACAAGTTTGCGCAGAATTGTCAAGGGTTGGGCTGCATTCGCATGATTCGCTACAGTAGCTCACGTTGTCTGGTTTGTCAATATTTTAAACTTAACCTGTTGTTTTTTATGTAGGCGAAGAAAGAAGACCAGATGCTGAAACGAAGGAATGTGTCTTTGCTCTCGTCCGTTAGTCCCTTGAAGGAGAACAAC
The DNA here is from genome assembly GCA_900245855.1 of Calvadosia cruxmelitensis. Classification (NCBI taxonomy): domain Eukaryota; kingdom Metazoa; phylum Cnidaria; class Staurozoa; order Stauromedusae; family Kishinouyeidae; genus Calvadosia; species Calvadosia cruxmelitensis. The sequence continues at coordinate 6,916 of OFHS01001210.1, forward strand.
CGGCAGGTAGATTGCCACGGCGAAAAGTTAGGGAGCTGCCGCACAATAGGATACATTTATCTTCAAACAAAGCTCTATAGAATTTAGTGTGAAAAGTAAAAAGCAAATTGTAATCCGACATGTCAAGTAGCAACATTTGATCAGATCCGTAAGTTTCAAAATATTTTTAGCAATTTAAGATTTATATCGGCCCATTTAGGAAAAGTGCTGCAGGCCCTCCTGACTTTTAAGAAAGGCATTCTTAGACCTCCTTATGGATACTTAACATTAATTATAATCAATTTATACAGTAGAAATCTAGTAGCGTTTACTTTCTTTATTTTGCTGCAGATCACGACGGCACAGCTTTCAATGAGTGAAGTGAAAGAGGTAACTGAATCTTTTCTCTTCCGTTTTAGATGCTGTTCAATTGCTTCTGATTTTGTTGTAGTCTTCAAAAACCATTGTCTCTCATTTGCAGATTATCTTAAGTATATCTCCGCAAACTGATCAACAATTGCTTTCTGCTGTTCAATCTGTCAGGTAAGAAACAGACCAAAAGCAGTCTACGTCATTTATGTTTTCTGCTACTGCCATTCTTGTCAATTGAAAATAGGGAATTGATTGGTGCCTAATGGCTGCAATTATCACTGTTTAGAGAAACCACATTTGGATAGCTGTATTCTAGCTTTACGAATGTAAGTCAATGGTTTGGTGCTAGGGAGACAATCAATAACACTGCGAGTGGCTCCCGGCCAAGAACTTGAGCACACTGATAATCATTCGACAAGGTGGATCAATATATATTTACAACGCATTTAAATATAACGAAAAATGGTGAAATGTGAACAAGAATGCAGAGTGCATAAGGTGGGCAGATATTTGATTTTGGAAAGTGGTTTTCTTTACTACCTAAGTACCTATGGCTTTATTCAACGACAACCACTAGATAAATTTTTGTTCTGGCTTAAACTGATTTCTATTTCCTTTTGTTCAACAGGAGAATGTTATCAAAAGAACAAAATCCACCCATTGAAATTGTGATCAAGTGAGTAGACTTGTTGAAATTGACGAGTAGTCCTTCCTGACGTCTAGGCTCAATTGTACTGAATTGAAAATGTGCATTGGTGCTTACTACTAAGTCGTGTTTTTCTTTTCTGTAGGTCGGGATTGGTGCCGAAGATTGTTGAGCTCCTTGCCAGAACAACTAAGTATGTATGAACTATTAAACTTTGCAGACTGTCGATACTTCTGACTACAGTTTTTCAATAAGAACAGATTTGATTAAAACATGGAGGCTCAAAACTGCTCAAATTTTAGGACAATACAAGAACAAGTCAAGGCTCGGTTGAAATTTATTGAGCAGAGTTGTGTAGCATACAGCACTGCTAGCTGCGTCCTACTGACTGACAACACTGTGCTTTGTGTGTTTATGTCATTGAACCAAAGCCAAATTTTACTGGTTCGTACTGGTAATCAAGAAAATGTGTAATGATTTTTCTACACAACAGAGCATGATGCAAGTATCTATCTGTGATCTATTCCAGTCCTGAAATTCAATTTGAAGCAGCTTGGGCGCTCACAAATATTGCATCTGGAACGTCAGAGCAGACAAAGATCGTTGTTGAATCAGGTCGGTTCCTACTCCCATATATATGATGTCTGCTGAATCTATGTCTGAATGCCCTGTATTTGGAGACTGATTGTAAAAAAGCCCCCGGGCCCCCTCTGATTGTAAACCGACAAACACAAGTTTTTCAAGAAACTACGAGATTTCTGCATGGCTGCAAGGGCACAAATCTCTGTTACCGTCAACACGGAGTATGATCTGCCACGGAAAGGTTTCTATAATTGGCATTATGTAGTAGTAAGCCTGCCGTAAATATCAGCTTTGTGATTGTCTGTCTCTATCCAATTTCCAGGCGCCGTGAGTGTATTCGTTCAACTTCTTTCGTCCCAATACCCAAATGTGTGCGAGCAGGCTGTCTGGGCATTGGGCAACATTGCTGGTATGTGTTGAATAACTTGATAGTTTCAATGGCTCATGTTTACTTTTGCTTGCATGATATTGTATGATACACATTAATTTTTTAAATTCTTCCCAGGCGATGGACCTCAGTTCCGTGACTTTGTTCTCAACCAAGGAATTGTTGGGCCTCTTATCGCCCTCATCAGCCCTGCAACTCCAGTAAGTCTTGCTGCTGATTTGAAGTCTAATTCATTGCAATTTTGCATACATGTTAAACACATCTTCGACAGCCAGGTAAACTGTAGGAGCTAGGCCAATTTTACCCGTTCTTTCACGAAGCATATTTTCATAAAACCTTTTTGTATTCTATTCCAGCATTCATTTCTGCGCAATCTCACTTGGACTCTGTCTAACTTGTGCCGTAATAAATCTCCACCCCCACCTCAGGCAGCTATTTCAATGGTGAGTTGCGCGACGGCAGACTTGGCAGGTTGCTAACGGCAGAGTGTGTGCTTATCACCAACTGATTTTGAATTTATCTTGTTTAAAGATGCTCCCTCCGCTTGGAATTCTTTTGCATCACGAAGACAAAGATGTGAGTTTAGCCAAATATTTATAGTAGCTTTTTCATTATTTTATTCCAGGGTGGTCACTGGTGTAAATAGTCTTGCAATATTTTTGCCCGACATTACATGGTGATTCCAACTTGCTGCTGACGTCCATGAATGGTTGCACCAATCGATAGAAAAGTTGTTTGATCAGTGCCGATCAACAGTAAACGGTTTTGATCGGTAAAACCAATTCTTTCCCCAATTCACTGAGCAAATAGCCGATCCCGTAATTTTTTAGTCACATACGCATATTTTCACCGAAAGTCAAGTGATGCAATCATACACACTGTCAATTTGTAGCTGAACATAAAGAGAGCTAAATTTGCTAACATTTGCTGCTCTAGCCTCTAGCAAACCATGTGTTGATGAAACAGCTTGCTCTTACTGGAAAATGCTGCCATGATCCAGACAGAAAAACAATAAATCCGTTTGTCGACATGTCAATGTGTTCCTGGAATTAAAATAATGAGTTCCACACAAATCACTGCAGATAGAATGACTCATTTTTGTAATCTTGAAAGATATTGCCGTGCACTTGCGACTCAACAACTTGATTTGCGGTTTCCTTTGATGATCGGTTCGTGATCGATTTTGTAGTTTTGCTGATCGGTCGGTGATTTCATCGGTTCAAATTATTGTGATCGGTGCAACCCTAGTGGTTTGTTTGTACTTACCAGTGAAAAGATGTTAGACTTGTATGTAGTTCAGAACTGGGAACAATGATATGGTCTCCGCTGTAATATAATGCATGCTGCCACAAGCGCTGAATCATGTGATTCTTTTACATCTTGGTTAGTTAAAGTTAATATGACAATCAAACTGTTGTGCCACGCCCCGAAGGCCTTAACCACAGCAAGCATTGCTATCCACAACATCTCATGACGAAGACACAAGCAGAACTAGTTACTTTACAGAATACAGTGACACTAGGCTGCGACATAACAGCATGTCATTACCTCATTAATTATAATGGCGGCATTACAATTCAATTATATACAACATCACATCATTACAATACGCATAAAACAATAACAGGACGTGTGGGAACAACCCGTCACACAAACTTTGACTATGGAGTCAAACCCAGTATATGTACCAATGAAAACCTTATTTTGTTCTTACATGCCATCTGCCCTTTTGCGGTCGTAGGTTGTTGCAGATGCTTGTTGGGCTGTCTCATATCTGACGGATGGATCCAATGAGAAGATTGAGGTTTGTTGATTGTCTTGGCATATTTTAGGGCCTCTATTGACCACAATGTGTTTATCCAAGGCCCTTGCTGTGATGTATATCAGATGCATAACTATAGCTCCTGTTCCTTTCTAGGTCGTCCTGCAGAACTCAGATATTCTCCCACGTCTTATTGAACTGCTGGGTACCAGTGAAATTAAAGTGGTCACACCTGCTCTTAGAGCGGTTGGTAACATTGTGACTGGCACAGATCAACAGACACAGGTTTGTGGCTATTTGAAAGAGCAAAAATAGTAAAGTTCTATTCTTTAAATTAATGAAATGTTTCACTCAGTTCTTCACGGTGAATTTTCTACTTTATTACAGAAATTTGTAGACGCGGGTGGTCTAAAACATTTTGAGAAACTCTTCTGTCATTCAAAGAACACAATTGTCAAGGTAACCAATGAAAGTACCCAAGGTGTGGTCTGTAGAACTGCATGTGGAGTTTCATCCCATAGGCAGTCATAAAAGCATTGTTGTGGTTACGCTGTTTTCAACGAGAGGCTGTTTTTGTAGGAGGCTTCGTGGGCGGTTTCAAACGTAGCTGCTGGCAACCAAATTCAAATTCAGGTAAAGGATCAACCTGATTATTGAGACTGACCGTTGTTTACAATGTGGCAATTTCCAGGTTACATCATCACAATTGTTTTTTTTTTCTTGTAGAGTATTATCGACCACAAACTTCTTCCGTATGTTGTCAACACCCTTGCAAAGGTAAACAATGTGTATATGTTGTTATTACAAACGCAAGGTATCATATGTAAGTGAGACTCACTGATCCGGTTGTGTTGCGTATTGTAGGGAGACTTCAAAAGTCAAAAAGAGGCAATTTGGATTGTAACAAACTTCACGTCTGGCGGCTCCCCTGATCAGGTAATCAATTAATCATGTACAGTTCTTAGAGATTGTTCTCTTTTTGTAACAGTTGTCTGTGTGGCAAATAAAGTTGTTAAATTGTAATTCTTTTGCCCTTGAAGGTTGGGGAATTTCTCAACAACGGACTTCTGCCGCCATTGTGTGACTTGCTCGCTGTCAAAGAAGCAAAAGTAATTATCCCTTCGTCTTTCTTGTTGAATATTTGACTATGTCATTTGCTTACAATGCATTCTGTACTGCTGCAAGGACACTGAAATCATTGTAAACATGGTGATGTGTACTTTCCTCAGCAAAAAATAATGTTCTCATCTTGTTTGTGTTAGGTTGTTCTTGTCGTACTCGACGCAATCAACAACATACTCTTGGTAAGTTGGAAAATTCCCTTTCATTCTAGCGTTTCTGTTTATTGCTTGTGTTACAGCAGACTAGCACTGTCCAAACAGGTAGCATTAGGAAAGTTGAAATGTATGTCGATCTGTACAACTGTGCACAATGGCCGCACATTTTTGTACGCAAAGTCAATGGGGAAACGGCCCATATGGTGAACAATGCCACAACACAATCATAAGGTTTTAGCTTGGCAAGGCCAGGTGCGCCAACTGGCTCATCTGCGAGGATTGTTTAGTCTGTTGTACAATCAGATGATATTCCTGTTGAGCCATCACTGTCTTCTTTATCTACAGAAAGCAGAAGAGGTCTCAGCAACAGACGCGGTCTGCAGAATAATTGAAGAATCCGGCGGCCTTGATAAAATTGAATATTTACAAGAGCACGTCAACGAGCAAGTCTATAAAGCAGCTCTTGAACTTGTCGAGCGCTTCTTTTCGGCGGAGGAAGAAAGTATTGACGAAATGGCACCTGATGTCAATTGCAGCACAGGGGAATTCCAATTTGGTGCTCCAACAGCCAACGCACCGACATTTCAACTGTAGAAGAATTGTCTGAATACCAAACACCGCACTAGTTGGTAGTTGTACAGCAGATTAGAGCCATCCATTTCGCATGCAACACTTTGCTATCGCGGCATACTAGATGCTATGCAATGTGTGTGTACAGCCAAATTTGTTTATATTGTGGAGAATATTTCTGTGTCATTTTTGCTATATTATATACTACAATTATAGTGCAGTGGTCTGTTTATAATGAATTTGCCATGAAATCAATTGTATGATTGTAATAAAGTACATGCAACTGATCATCCACTGGTTGATGATGTTGTCTTGAGTTTCCAAATTCATTGCAGTGGGTCCTTATTGCTAGCAAATGACCTTGTTCAAAGTTATTCCCATAATGTATTCTATTGAGAAGATAAACTAATTTACTGTCCCCTTTGATGTTTCAGCGCGAGCAGTTTTATGGTAGGCCTATGCTAATCTGTAGCTGGTGGACAAGGAAACTTGCATAACTGTGCCAAGGACCATACTGATGAAAAAATAGTTAGCTGCGCGCAGACTAGTCCCACCTACAAATCACCCAACTGTATGTGTGTGTCTTTCTGTACGTTTCTGATAAGAGAGGCGACCTTTGTCAGCACAGCAATGTTAGAAAACTGGACGAGTGTAAACGTGTTGAATTTTCTCCAGTAATCCTACATCTTTCTGGAGATGCGGATATAAAACAGGAGTTGTGTACTCCAGCCTGGTTTCCATATAGTTGTATTTGTTGTAGACAGTCTGCGATGGCACAACAGGAAATGTCTACAACATTCCCGATGATATGGAAACACGCATCGGGAGGGTTGTAGTTGTTGTGAAACAGCATGACTTTCAAGGTGCAAACTGTTGGAGTTGTTGCGGAGAAAAAGACTCAACTTCTAATTTCTACAACATCCCCGATGGTCCACAATGCACAATTCTGATTCGCAACTCAACATTTCAAACAAAAAGCAACTACTGTGTGAGCTGAGGGGCTTTTTTAGTTTAGATTTATGTTGTTTGTGAGCATGCTGGACTTCGATGGCACATTGGCCTGGCTTCTCGCAAAAACTATGGGGATGAAATACCAGATTGACAGTAATGGTTATATTTTTAACTATCAGATTCCATTACAAAACGAAAAATGAAATCACGGTCATTCCACTGTAGCAATCGTAGAATATAATTACTTACGGAGTTAAGGCATATGCCTTTCGTGAATAACTATACAGTGATATGAGATTGTCAGATCTAGACTAATGTAGATACCAAGATCTCGTACAGAATGCCTGGGATAGCAAGATGGAGCACAAAGCATTTCTCGATGGCGACACGCATCTGCCAGACATCAGTCCAACGAAGAAAGGCATAAACAGCATCATTTAAAGCATTTGAAGAATTTTGATCATTGATATTGTATACCTTGTACAATTTCAAATTGTGTGCAAACAGTTTTCAAGCGGGGCCATTAACTGCTTCTGGAGCACATACACGAGTCTGACAATGAGGACTCCACTGGAACGCGTTGAGATCAACCAGAGAGAGAACCTTTAATTCCGTACGATATCAATATGATCTGATGACATCAGATCGAAATACACTTTTCACTTCACATATTTTGATATAAAGTCACATACTCTCTGTAGACCTTGGGTTCCTTATACACCTAGGCATGGTACTTTTATAGAAGACAGGTCAGAAAGGGCAAGCATTTTGGTAACTCTTCTTTAAGGTTCGAAAATAAAGATCATTGAATGACACAAATAGAAAGACAGGAGTTCCACAAATATCTGTCATTCATTGCATGAACACAAGTACATATAAATATTAGCATGCCTTGTTGTTTCATTTATTCAGTTGTTGGTTTCCAGTTAGGATCAAAGTGGCTCTTTAATGGCTGCCAGCATTTGTAGTAATCATTCTCTATTCTTTGGCAAGTTTCCTCAGCCCATGAAGTTAGGCCAAGACCAAGGCAAGACTCAAACATAAACGCCTAGAACGAACAACGAGCAAGCTTGCAATGAGAAGAAATTTGTTTATTGTGCTTACATTGACAGAGATAAAAGGGATTCGTGATTTACAAGATAGCAATTTTAGACAGTAATCATTGACAGGTGTGCCTTGACATAGTGCTAACTCTACATGTGACCTCCATTTGCATATACCGTAAGTCAAATTTCCAAGAGATAATGCTATGTAGTGATTTGCTGTAGGCTCTTGCCACTGTCTGTCAAATGAGTACAGTCAAGCCTATACTAGCAGCCACCCCTATAAAGCAGCCACCTGTGTATAAAGGTCACTCTTCATAACCTGACACTTTCCATAGAAATAAACCTGGACAGAAAGGTCACCTGTCTGTACAGGTAATTTTCCTCAGGTCCCAAAGCTGACCATTTAAGACATGTTTCACTGTACTGCACAGCGACAAACCAGTTTCCTAACACTCATCTTCATTATACAGCTGGGCAATTTCTACCGTAATAGGGTTGCCAGACGTCCCTTATTTCCCGGAATCGTTCCGTATTTATATGCTATACAGTGCCAAATTTAGTTGATTTTGTTAGACATTTCTACAATATTTTGCAAATGTTCCGTATTTTTTCCTCTGTGGTCTGGTAACCCTATACCGTAACCACTCGCATTGATCACTTAAGCCTGCTACAATTAAGTTTATAGCATACTGTGTATTTATTGCACCAAATACATCTTTGTCTGTTCCCTCTGATCACAAGCCCATGCGATTCACATCCATTCTACTGCATTTAACTGTTAACCCAACGAGCATGAAACAACAAGATCAACGCACACTATGAGAAAAAAGTACTAACTTTGTACTAAAATTTCAGTGTTTTTTTTCATTCATTTTTCATCATGTACTGATAATTCAATACTTTATCTTCTTCAGTGAACATAATCAAACTTCAGACAGGAAAGCAGTATTCAGTACATTTGCAGCACCTATTTGAAAATGTGCTGACTTTTCTTCAGCACTTTTTAAGTACTTTTGATCTCATAGTGACAAGCAATGAACTTACTGTTGAAGAGTGTATGTTTACACTAGACACTCTACAAAGCAACTCATAGTGGTTTGTAAAATGAAGGGCGGTTGTGTTACCAAATGGCCGGTACACGACGACATAACGAGGCTCACTCGGCGGCAGACATATAAGGGAGATTGTTCGTGCAGATTAACGAGGGTGCGTCTAGCTCAAAGGTAGAGCAGTGGATCAACAATCCAAAGGTCGTGAGTTCCTGTCAAACACTTACCATGGTACCAACTGCAATCTTTTCAGCATCTTTATTTGTACCAAATGCAGCTTTCTCATACGCTTCAAAGTCTGGTCCATGAGGCGTCATCATGCTGTGTAGGCTAGCTCCTCCGGGTAAAAATCCTTCCTCCTGGTGGCAGAATAATACGAGACAGTAGACAAAGTCAATCACTGAAGAACGGCAGCAACCAAGATAAAGCAAAAAATGGTAGGAATAATAACAAAATCTGTTTTGGTGACAAAAATTACTTCCTGTCATTTGATGTAATACTCTTGAAAGTCATTTCCATCCAATACTAGATTCCCTTTCATTCCTTGTCTTGTCTTGTAAAATGCTGCCTAACTTCAGTGTCTTTAGTTATTATTGCAAAATGCCCTCTCTGTTATACTGCAGCTCCAAACAAGTCTACATTCGGTCCACAATCAGGCTATCTTTGCAAAGGTGTGAACTATTGATTGTATTAAGTGTGATTTTGAATGTTATAATGTTGATCAGAATGACTGGCATCTTTGGAGTTATTTACATGCATCCATGTTTGTCCCTCAAGGAATTATTCTCATCAGGAGATCAAAATTATGTGAGTCCAAATTGGATTTTATTGAATTTTAGCTTTTGAAAATGGAAACCGAAACTGATAAGTTTGAATATTGGAATTTGCCTTATCTCAAGGTACATTCCCCATCCCCTTTACATTTAAACATGTTTATAATGGTCTCCTTGGGACCTGAGGAAAATGACCTTTATAGACAGGTGTCTTTTCTGTCCAGGTTCATTTCTATAGAAAGTGTCATCCTGATGTTATGGAGAGCGGCCTTTATACACAGGTTGTTGTTCTACCGAGGTTTGACAGTATCACCCTCAATGAAAAGTACCTTGTTACTAGAGCAAGAGAAAGTATAAAGCTCATTGGGGCCTTTTAGCACCATTAAGTTGTGCCATTGAGGAAGATTCACAACAAGCAGACACCTGTTGCACTAAAAGTGTTGTTTCCACATATTTGATGTCTCAAATGGAGCGGACCTTTGAAGTTAATATCCCATTTCTTTGAATAATCACATGTTAATATTGATAAATAAGCAAATAGCAGTTACATTACAAGGACAAACAAGAATTGATCTCACCTTTGCTTCATATTTCCCAAGGATGAGACCCATGAACTCACTCATGCAATTCCCTAAAAACAAACATAGCAGCAAGTTCATCACAATGTCAATCACACATCTTGAACCAGGAAGACACATTCTAAAATATTGGAGATGCAAGAAATAAAATAAAGCTGAAAAGCAGTGGAGGAGTCTTACATCATGTTTTCCTGGATTTGTATTAAAACAATAGATAACTCAAGGAAGAGCTAAACGATATAGCTTTCGTTTCTACGATGCTGTCTCAGTTTACAACATAGTGTAGCAGTGTTCTCTTCACAGCATTCATCACCAAACAGGCCACATGGCCTCGACGTATCTACAAGGTTGATATCGATTCAATTTGTGACAGAATTCATTATTATATATTTGCAAATAAATGACCGTTAGCTGCCTGTTGTAGGCCTATACTGTGATGTAACTCCATGTTGTGAGTCAATTCATGATTAATTGGAAGTATCATTTTCATCAGACACAACAGTGTTACTCACTGTGATAGTAAGGTGGCCGGAACGTATGCTCAGACACACTCCAACGCGGTGGAAACACAACAAAGTCAGCAATTGCAACTCCAGGCTTATTGCTAGGACATGTCAACACTGTGAAAATTGATGGATCCTGAAAGTGGATGAGACACCAATAACACTGATGCATTGGAAGATTGAAGAACCACACAAGAGATTAATAGCAGACTAATATTGGGTAAAGCAACTATGGTAACAATCACGAAAATCTTGAAACTGCTGATGCCCTGTTGACACGATGGCATTATAATGCAGTGCTATCTGGATTCGCTCCATCAAGATTAGTACCTGGATAGCAATCCTCTAAATGCTCGAGTTTAAACGCACGCTCTAGTTGCCAAACAGCTATCTTTCTTCTCCCTTTTTGTCACTTATACATGTGATCAGGACAGCAATCTCAAAACTGTTTACATGCTGTGATTTTGACTGGTTTGCTATCTGGATTGAGCATACTGGCTACCAATTTATCTCCTGAGGTGTATTGAGCGTATCAGGATCGCTATTTCAATAGGTTGTTTACACGTCTCAAAATGTTGGGGATTGCTATCCAGACAGAGAGTATCCAGATAGGAATCCACTAAAATGCTGTGTTGTAAAACAGGGTATAATGCAATGTTCAACAATTGTAGATCCGGAACTATTCTTCGTAACAGCATTTACAATGTGGCATTAACATACAAGGATTAACAGTAGTTGACAACACTTACAATGTGATCGATTGAAACAGAATTCACGACAACAAAGTTTGCCAAATTGTACTTATAAGGGACATAGTTTCCATGCCAAGCCACAACGTCAAAAGCAGAGTGCTCCTACAGAAAACAAGGAAGTAGGGAAAACATATTAAACTGATGGGTCACTTAAGAAGTCACACATGAACCAAAGTGCACTGCAAGACTTGTAGAAATTGTTTTACAATTAGGATAGGATGAAATTATAATATTTCAGGTTGGGACAATTAAGCTAGCGCAATCGCAATCCATTGTGGGATTAGTGGTTTTTAGAGGTATAGTTTGTATTGAAATGGACTTTTTTGACAGGTAAGAACATTGTAGAAATTGACAATGTAGTACGGTCAGATTCAATCCGAACAAAGCTAACTCCAATTACCAGGAGATGCAAAGAAGATTACACTCAATTGTATTCTACAATGCATCTGGACTGTGCTATTTATAATTATATTAATTGCCGAATCGAAGCTCCTAGATATTAGATTAGGTAATAATTATGATACAGTGAAACCTGTCTATAACGGTCACCTCTGGGACCTGAAAAAAAATGACCTTTGTAGAGAGGTGGCCTTTCTGTCCAGGTTGATTTCTATAGAAAGTGTCATTTTGGGGTTATGAAGAGTGGCCTTTATACACAGGTGGCTGCTCTGTAGAGGTGACCGCTAATACAGGTTTGACTGTACACAACCAATTGCATTTGTCGTATGGAATGTTCTATACGAGGAGCAGTTAGTAGGCTAGTACAACCAAATATCTGTTACGTAAATGATACGGTGTTGACATGAAAACAAAATTTTTCATGATACGGTGTTGACATGAAAACAAAATTTTTCTCTTTCGGGAAAGCAGCCAGCTCAAAAGAACATTCAATGACTGTTGGCATTAACTGTGGGAACTTCACCGATGTAAGATCAATCTGACACCTGAAAAATCGTGGCACGGCTCATGACTAGAACGCTGTATAACCTAGGACTTACTTGTTCTGCTTCAAACAAATGCCCCTGATATTTGTTGACAATGTGGTACCCTCCTTTCGGACTTCGGTCTTCGAAGGCAGCAACAGGAGTCAGGAAATCGCGTGGATTTGCCAAACCATTAGCACCTACATAGCATACCAAGAGAAAATAAAATCAATTCCTGGTTATGATCTAGGTACGTCTCTTTGATTGCTTCTGTGTTCAAATGCATATTGCAAAAGATAGGCAAATTTCTTGTATTTACATCGACTTTGCAAAATCTTTAGACACTGTTCGTCATTCCAAGCTACTGATTAAATTACAAGGGTATGGTATCAACATTGAGTTTCTGAAACAGCTTCAATGTTTTATAAATTGACATTCTCAATTAGTGTCTTGTGATAATGAATACTCTCAGTTTGTATCAGTGTCAAGTGGCATAAGTCACTCAAGGTTCATAGCTATGAAACCTTCTTTTCATTACTTACAACAATGGCATCACTGAGGCCAAGTGTAGGTTTGACATGAGTTAAATGTTCTGCTGATGATACAATGCTATGCTATCCTTGTAATTTGGACAAAAATCAGACTTAGGCATCAACCTGGAAATGTTAAATGTTTTAGAAATGTTTTATTTATTAAATGTTTTATCAATGGTCTGATTTCTGGCAATTATCTGACTCTGTGGCATACCACAAGTGTTATGTCGTAACACTTTGTATTCATAACATTCATCCATGCTTCTATTATCTTGCTGACGTTCATTTTCCAAGTCGAAACCACTTCATGTCGTATCTCACAAACGACGAGGGACTCTGTGTAATGACACGTTGCGTTCTGTCCATCCAGGAGCCTCTCGTATATTTCAACAGATCAAGTCATTTTAGAGATACAGTAATTATGCAGAATAATTTACAGGACAATAGCGTATACAATACTAATTAACATATTGATTGACAGGAGAATGGTAACGAGAGGAAAACAAATAACCTCTTACAGAGTATTTCATTCAAACTAAATACAGAAACGAGACTAAAAGGTTTATTTATTACCTACATGGATACGAGGCTAACTCGAATATGAGGTAGGAGGTTTAGATTACGTAATGCAACACTTCAAAACCAAGGTGTCATTCTGTCTTCAAATCACAAGCCGAGCAAGCACTGCTCTCATACTTCCTCGCCGCCATATCAACGAACCTTTTTACTGTTTCAAAACATTTACACGTGTAATTCAAGGATATATAAACCTTGGCTTATACTACCTCCATCAGACTTTCTTTAGAGAATCCTTCTCTTGTCTAGAATCAATTGTTAATTAAATATATCAATCTATTCGAACACATTTGACGCTACTGAAGCAGAATAATTTTTAAAGAAGAATAAAATGTCAGCTACAAAGACCTTTTTGAGAATTTTACAGCTTTCAGTCTTCTAATACAGACATCTTTATTTGATTTATGTCTTTGTTTTCCAATTAAAATTATATTGCAGATATTCATCATTCTCTTTCTTTAAAACTGAACAATGTAAACAAGTCACCCATAGTCATTCCAGGAAGATCCAAAGTATCTCGCCTGTAAATTCTGATGAATTCAGAAGCAATTTTATTGACAGTTGTATAGTAAACCCATAGAAACGTTTACAAGAATATGTAGTGTCGTCTTCTCGTTTTATTGTTCAAGTGTGGATTAAAATTGTTAGATTTGTCTGAACGGCGTGAATATTCAGCTAAAGAATATATGCAAGAGCTGCGTTATACACCTTACAACATCAGCACAGTGGCATCTTACCAATTGGACCGAGGTTTGGTAGCTCAAAATGCCCATCAAACACTTCCAGAATGTAGCCTCTAGTTTGACCTTCAACACCGACAGAGAATCGCATCCCTTGCTGAAACCATAGAAACATGAACAATTAAAACACCAATAGCACTAATATCTCATAATTCTTTCTGAATCATCGGCAAACAGCTTCCGGTTAGCATTCCATGCTTATTTATTCGGGAAAAAAATATATTTACAAACAGAAATATCAACTGGCTTATATGCAAAAATTCATGAAATTACAATTTAGTAAAACACTGCATCTTTAGTCGGTTGTATAGAACCTCCAGTTAGAAGTAAACATTTCTCTTGCAAATAAAATATTTTTTTCATATAAAAATAATGAACGATAATATGACTGAAAATTAGCGGCCATGGTCGTTGTTTTTGCTACACACAGCCCACCAACGCTTTCTATTCTGTGCCAGATTTGCGGCGATTCGCAGGTCGATGCCGAAATCATATAAGCGGCATGCAACATGCAGCAGTTTGCATCTTATGTCTCAATATTGGGAAAACATTCATTAAAAATGATTGATGCATTTCATGTGATGCTAACATAGTAATGATCTCAGCTATGAATATGGCGAACAACATGCCTCAACAACAAACGACCTCAGCCTCGACATTCTAAAACCTGTGGTATCATAATCAGTTTGATATCAGAGAATACCGAGAGAACTTAACAGTTCTGTCACTGACAGAAAATTTAAATAATAATAATTTCACAAATCAAGCACTTACACAGATAGCATAATTATACAAACTATTTGGGCAGTGTAAAGTGTAAAATAATTTACAGAAAAAGAATGAAGTTTGAGAGAAGGAGAAATTAAGAGGTCACAAGGTAGAAAGAAATAATCTCAGTTACAGAAGTCATTCATACGAACACGGAAACAAGATTATAAGTGTTCAGTCAAAGTTACAGAAGGACAAGGTTACATGAAGCGAGCATCGAGGAGGGTTTACGGAATACAACAAAACCATGCCATTATACGGTGGCCCACAACTGCCACAACATCAATTTCAGGAAACATCGCGCAACATTTCGCACCGCAACAATTTATCGAAACACTGCAACAACAGTTTGCGGAAACGCAGAGAAACATTTTGCACGGCAACATTTTGTTGAAACACTGCAACAACAGTTTGTGGAAACACATCGCAACATTAAGCTGCCGACGGAAGTTCATCTCACGACGGAAGTATAGGTAAGACGATTAGCAATCGGCCACTGGATGCCAATCTCTATAGTCCTTAGTCACCGACGTTGCCCCCGATCGCATTGAAAGCGTTGTCCCTGGACGCATGTTGGACTCTGCCTTTTAATTCTGCTTAACTCTGCTTTAAAAACCTCAAGTAATCCAGTCCAACTTCGTGACTGCTGTTGAAGAGCATGTCTGGCTAACGTCTATGAATAAGCTAGTTAACGTACTTACTTATAGCATAATAATGATAATATGGTTTACAAATCGAACCAAAATTCTCAGACATGTACTGCATATTAGGTCTCGTTGATTGAGTTGTTTTGAAAAAGGCATGTGTATAATTCCTATTATTCCATCTTATCAATCCAATGAATTCATACTGTTTGATCTGTCTCTGCAACGTGTTTGAGCTCTCGGCATCATCCTTTCGAATGTACTATATACCTACTTATTCTTTCGAAAAACAATTACTAATTACTTATCGCATTGAAACCCTGCTGTAAAATATAGAGTATCACATCATCAACATACCCTTCCAACTCAGCTTCTATTTTTAATGCAGAGAGGTACGAGTTTGAAGACTGTTGTAGTCAATGAGCACTTGTACAAATGTACATTTATATATGCACCTGTTTTCGCGATAAAAAATAATTTTCCCAGACGACGGTGCTATTCTTTGAGAGGGGCACTGAAGCACCCCGTAGCCCAAATGCCCCATTGTCGCCACCACTTGGCTTGAATCGACAAAGACACCAAATTGGAAGCGATCAATATTATATTGCGAAAGGAAATATCGATTTCTTTTGAGTTGAGCAGTACACTGTACAGTGTACAGCACAAACGGACACAGCTGAATTTCTGACAGCACCTGTTTAGCAGAATTAAAAGGCAGAGTCCAACATGCGTCCAGGGACAACGCTTTCAATGCGATCGGGGGCAACGTCGGTGCCTAAGGACTATGGAGATTGGCATCCAGTGGCCGATTGCTAATCGTATTACCTATACTTCCGTCGTGAGATGAACTTCCGTCGGCAGCTTAATGTTGCGATGTGTTTCCACAAACTGTTGTTGCAGTGTTTCAACAAAATGTTGCCGTGCAAAATGTTTCTCTGCGTTTCCGCAAACTGTTGTTGCAGTGTTTCGATAAATTGTTGCCGTGCGAAATGTTGCGCGATGTTTCCTGAAATTGATGTCGTGGCAGTTGTGGGCAACTGTACCATTAGTTGTAGAGCAACAAGAACAAGCTGATTGACTAGTCACCTGTATAACACAAAATTCATTAGGGGCAACAATCATTCGTCCAAATTCAGTCGTGATATCCAACTGCCCTTGTTGTGCAACTAAAACAGAAGTGCAGAAGAACATCAAACACTTTGTTGGCGTTTCAAATCATGTTATAAAATGACACGTCACATTTCAAATGCATTGTTGTTGCTGATTGGTTAATAGCGATAATTTTCGTGCAAGAGTTCAATGTTCAGCAATGTTGATATTTGATACTCAGGTGAACGTCACGCCAGAGAAAATTGAACTTTTTTCATGTCTACATTTATTACACTTTCAAAATCGTTGTTGACAGTTGTATCACATCATAATTATTCTAGAGCAGAGCTTTAATATTCTTTTTGCAAATTAGTTTACAGTAGCCGTGTTTTTATGTCAAAATAAAAAATTCAGAACTGTCTCAATGTATTACATGATTCTTTTCTAAAGTCATTGAAGGATAAATTGTAAATTTCTCAGATTCCATAACAATCTACTATGAAATTACAGGCCAGTTGTTTCATAAAAGAAATATAAAATGGTTCTCTTGTGTATTATATTCTGATTATAAACATTTTGGGTGCTGTGAGACATCCAAACCGCATAAAAACTTGCCTGCGCTCGTTTTTAATCACACAATTTTCATATGATTTTACATG
>OFHS01001211.1:0-30124 GCA_900245855.1 Calvadosia cruxmelitensis
GGACTCTTTATCTTTATCTTTATCTTTATCTTTATATTTACATATAATATATAGTGTCTTTTAATTTTTATAATTGGGGAACCAACTATGAATCATAAAAAAGTAGTACAGGCATTACAAGTCCTGTAAAAACAACTTAGCAACACACAAGATACAATACAGTACTTAATCACCGCAATCGCCCACCAGACATTGTCCCCCGAAGAACAAGAAAAAGCAGATATAGAAAATTCAAAGTTCCTAGAAGAACTATATGAAGATTACAAAAATATATCAAAAGCAAAAAAATAAAAACAAACCCAATAGCAAAAAAATAAAAACAAACCCAATGCGTAAAGAAAATTGGGCTAAGATTTTGTTCAGTAGGGCGTAATTTAGGAGCAACGAATAGCAACGCTATTTCAGTGAGTAAAGTGCGTGCTAATGGACACAATATTAGTCCAATTCACAGTAGTGTATAAATCGTGAATGCCTAATAGCATAGCTATTTAAGCGAGCGAAATGTGTACCAATGGGTAAAAACTTTAATCAAGTTCAAGGCGGGCGTTTAGGGCTGTCGATAGCGTACCATCATCTAGATATTCTAATTCCCCACCAACTGGCACGCCGTGTGCCAAGCGTGTAATTTTCACGCCGTAGCATTGTAATTTTTCGGCTATGTAGTGTGCCGTTGATTGCCCCTCTACCGTTAAGTTCGTCGCTAGAATAATTTCCGTAACGCCACCGCTTGATACACGGGTTAGTAATCCGCCGATGTTTAAATCTTCTGGGCTGATACCGTCCATTGGCGAGAGAACCCCACCGAGTATATGAAATTTTCCTTTAAACGCCCCTGTACGACTCAACGCCCACAAGTCGGCGATATCTTCAACGACACAAATTATTGTGTCATCTCTTGAGCAGTCTGTGCAGATATTACAGGGACTTATCGTGTCCATGTTGCCACAAGTTTCACAATCCTTTACCGCATTGCCTGCCTGCATTAAAGCGTCGGCTAAGGGCGTTAGCAGTGTGTCTTTTTTCTTTAAGCATTGTAGAACAACACGCCTAGCCGACCTAGGTCCAATACCAGGTAGTCTTGAAAATAATTGTATTAAGCGTTCAATTTCTTGCATTAGAACGGTAACATTCCAGCAGGTAAATCAATACCGCCTGTTGCTTCTTTCATAACAGCTGTACTTTTTTCGTTGGCTTGCGATCGTGCATCACGCAAGGCTAGCAAGATTAAATCTTCTAACATATCTTTATCATTTAAGGTTACAGCGTCAATTTTAATGCTTTCAAAATCGCCTTTGCAATTCATAACAACTTGTACCATATCGCTAGCCGAAGACCCTGTTACATATGTAGACGCTAGTTCAGCCTCTGCCTTGCCCATATTTTCTTTTACTTGCTTGGCTTGTTGTACGATGTTGCCTAAATTTTTAAACATAGCTTTAATCCTTATATATTTTCTATTTTATGAATTTCCGCACTTGGGAAAAACTTCTTTACGCTTTGCACTAATGGCAAATCGTCTGCCTCAACTAAGCGGTCATGTTCTTTGCGTTTTTTCACTTCATCTAAAGTATCAGTACCGCCACTTTCAACGCGTTCAACCACCCAATTTTCGCCAAATATTCGGCGTACAGTGCCTTGTAATTCACGCATATCCTCGCCTTTAAAATTGTCCAGTTGCAAGCATATTTTAGGCGGTTGGAATGATACTAGTCTTGCGTTCGTTCTAAGGTTCACCGCCATAACAGGGGCTTTCTTATAAATAGCGTCAACCATAGCCGTAAAATCAGCAGGGGCAAGACCTGCAATACTAGTTTGCCCCGTTTCGTCCATCGCAAGAACAGGTAAAGATTGTGCCGTGCTAGATTGTACAGGATTAAATTGTGCAGGCGTTGTTTGCACCGATACAGTATCAACAGGTGCGTTTTGCATTGTCGTATGTGCCACAGGAGAATGGTGCATCGACGCATTTACCATAGTTGTATTATTCGCACCTGCTGGTGTTTGCATGGAAGAAATTTGTGTTTGAGTTTGCAATGTTGAAACACTTGGCGTTTGCGTAACACTATGCCCTCCGCCTACTGCACTAGTAGCGGAGTTCTTTAACTCAAGTAGCTTTTTTACAAGGGCTTCCGGCGTTGGTAACTCGCTAGCAAAAATTAACCGCACTATAACCATTTCTAAGGTCATCATTGCTCGGTCGCTTGACTGTACTTCGCCCAATCCTTTTAATAATATTTGCCAATTACGGCTAAGAGCAGGCGTTGATAATCTATCCGACAGCAAAGCCCCTGCGTTCTTTTCAATTTCAGGAGTCGTAATATCCGTCTTTAAAGATGGTGTCATTTTAAAGCGTGTTAGCCACCAAGTTACATCAAGCAAATCTTGCATGATAACAACTGGATCAGCACCAGTATCGTATAAATCTTGCACTTTTTTCAAAGCAGAATCCGCGTCCCCACGGCAAATCTTTTCATACAGGTCGTATACGCCCTGCCTATCAGACAAGCCCAACATATTAGAAACGCTTTCAACGCCAATAATTCCACCATCACTTAAAGCGATAGCTTGGTCTAGAATTGACAGACCATCACGAACAGAACCATCGGCAGAACGAGAAATAATGCTAAGTGCATCATCGGCAACTTGATAGCCTTCGGCTGTTGCAATGCGTTTGTAATGGTTAAATAATTGTTCCACAGAAACTCGGCGCAGGTCAAATCGTTGACAACGGCTCAACACCGTTACAGGCACTTTGCGAATTTCAGTTGTGGCAAAAATAAATTTTACATGCGCTGGTGGCTCTTCCAGAGTTTTTAACAATCCGTTAAATGCGGATTTAGACAACATGTGTACCTCATCGAGGATAAAAATTTTATAGCGTCCTACGCTTGGGGCATATTTTGAAGATTCAATAATCTCACGAATATCGTCAATACCAGTATTAGAGGCGGCATCCATTTCCAATACATCTACATGGCGGTCCCCTGCAATGTCGGTACAGTTTGAACAAGTACCACACGGTTTGATTGGTGGATTGCCGTTTTCGTCTACATTATCGCAATTTAAAGCTTTTGCAATAATACGCGCTGTTGTTGTCTTACCAACTCCACGCACGCCTGTTAACATAAAGGCTTGTGCAACACGACCGACTTTTAAAGCGTTTGATAAAGTACGCACCAATGCTTCTTGACCGATTAAGCTATCAAAATCCATAGGGCGATATTTGCGTGCTAACACTACATAATCGTCAGATGACGCTGATGGGGCAATGCTTGCTGTGTCTGTTGACAAAACAGTGCCTGTCGTATCGCTTGATGGAGCTGTATTTGCTGTATCAGTTGGTAAAACAGTATCTGTTGTATCTATTGATGTAGGGTTTTGGTCTGCTATATCTGCAGTAAAATTCGTTGATGAAGTTTCTTCATCTGATGGTTGCGATGGTGCAATACCGCCCTCAATTGATGGCGTTTCCATTTTTGTATCCATAGTTTCAGGATTTTGTAAATTTGTATCGTCTAACATTTTTATAATATACCATCTAGGTGGAAGCGTGACAAGCGACCCGAGCAATAAACTCATCGTGGCTGCTTTCTTTCGAATCTGACCAGTTCAACAAGAAGCCCGTCCGCATCACGCTTCCATAAGTAATATGGCTAAAAATATACATAAAAGCAAGAAAAATATGCCATTAAGACCTAAAAAAATGCTTGAAAAACAAAAAAGAAAGCATACACAACATATACTTTCTTTTTTAATTTTAGTCTTCGTTTAATGCTTAATGAACAGCTTACGCTTCTTCGCTCTTACCTTCTGCGATTGCATCGGAACTTGCAGGTTGCCTATCTGTAGATTTATCAGCATCAGATGCTTTGATTTCTCTAGGTTTTCTAGGCGTTGTCTTTCTAGGTTTTTTGACAGGCGTTGTATCTGTATCCGCAGGTTTTTCAACACGAGATGATTGCGCATCTCTAGGATTTCTAGCGTTAGACGCATTAGAGTTTCTAGATTTTCTAACATTCGGCTTTTCTGAATTGCTACCTTTTTCCGAATCCAACGATTGCGTGCTCTCTGAATTATCAGAATCCGCTTCAGAATCTACTTTTATATCCGTCCTGGCGTCTTGAGTATCACGATGATGTCTTTGAGCTGGCGATTTTTTTCCACGAGACTTTTTTGCATAATTTTGGCGTGGTGCGTCTTCTTCGCCACCGTTCGCATCAGAACTTTCGTTATCTGATGTTGAATTATTAGTCTCTGCTCTTTGTTCTTTTTCAACAACAGGATTATCAATATTATATTGGACAATCATATGTGCGTAATGTTCAGCGTGTTGTAACAATTCTTCCGCTTTAACACGGTCTCCGCTCGTACGACATTCATCTGCCATCGTTGTATATTTATCAACAATTTGTTGTGCAGTACCACGAATTTTGCCCGCTGGTCCATTAGAATCAAACTGGCTACGCAATGGATTAAATGTCTTTTGACCATTGTTATTGCTGTTATTATTTCGGTTTACATTACAACCACCATTATTATTTCGTCCACGACGATTATAATTACGCATTACTTTTCCTTATATATGCCCGAAGACAGAGAATTAATGATTTATGTGTGTTTGTGCGAGCTCTATGCTCCTCACTATATTAGTCTCTTCAAAAAGATAACTAATCGATTAATACCCTTATGCAAGACTTAAGAAATAATTGCAAGTTAATTTGCATATTTTATGACATCTTTTAGTATTTGTCAGTCTAATAAATGCTTTTTAGGAGTAAACCACGCTCAATACCGCCTAAATCATATTGACAGTGCTCCACTTTAAAGCCCTGTTCTATGAAAATGCTTTCCACTAGCCTAGCCTGATTCACACCAAATTCTAACGCCAAAATACCGTTTGGTTTTAGGTGCTTTTTCGCATTCTTGGCTATTATATAATATGGCAACAATCCGTCAACACCCCCATCCAAGGCAAGCATAGGATCATATTTTTTAACCTCAATCTGTAAATCGTTAATATCAGCACTTGGGATATAAGGGGGATTGGATACTATAACATCAAAAGTCTGTGTTACATTTTCAAACCAATCGCTTTGTAAATATTTTAAGCGACCATCAACACCGTTGTGTATTGCATTAAATTTGGCAACTTCCAAAGCACGATCGGAAATATCTACCGATAAACCTGATGCGTTCTTCAACACCATTAGTAAACTGATTATAATACAGCCACTGCCTGTGCCTAAATCCATAATAGAAAGGGGTGTGTCTTGTTCTGAGAGGTTTGCATCTTGGCTTATGTGTGATAACAAGCCTTCTATAATACATTCTGTGTCAGGACGGGGAGATAAAACATCTTCGGTTACTTTAAATTCTCCTAAGTAAAATCCACGACTGCCTATTATCAAATCTACTGGCTTGCCTGATAGGCGTTGCGATACCAAGCCTTCAAAATGTGTTTGCTGTTCAAGTGTTAATACTAAATCAGAATACAGCCCAACACTTTGCACGCCTAGTGTGTGTGCCAATAAAATTTTGGCATCAAAGATGTCAAGACTGCTATCGCTGATGGCTTGCCTGTATGTTTTCATAAATTCTATATAGCATATTTATATAAACTGTGCAGGAAAACTTGTATGGTATATAAAGACAGTGTATAGTAATAAAAAAATATTGTAATATTAAACATCGTCATCTAAGGACACTCTCAAATGGAATTTTTACAAGACATCTTACAATCAATATCCTCTATCTTTACGGATGAAAAATTCACTATGATGCGTGATGCAATCTTATCCTTTATGATTATAATTGTAGCGTATATATCCCGTACATTGATTAGTAAAATTTTATTTGAAATCATTCACAAGCAAATTTCTAAAATAGCTGTGCACGACACCAAAGATTTATTTGATAGTTTAAATGCACCGCTTAGAATGGTGAATGTTGTAATCGGTTTATATATCGTTTCCGAATTGTTTTACCCAAGCTTACAAGGTGTACTTATCTTAACGCCATTTACTGTGATAATTTTTTGGCTTATTTTTTGCTCCCTTACACCCATTGGAGATTTGATTATTAAGTCTAATAAAAAAATACAATCATCTTTATTTGGCTGGGCTATTCGTGTTTTAAAAGTAATTGTTGTGTTTGTAGGTGTTTCGGCCGTCCTAGAAATGTGGGGCATTCAAGTGGGTGCTATCCTTGCAGGTCTTGGTATATTAGGTGCAGCCATTGCACTTGGCACACAAGATTTATTCAAAAACTTAATTGCAGGTTTCCTTATTCTATCGGAGCGTCGTTTTAATGAAGGCGAATGGATAAATGTTAAGGGCTGTGCAGAAGGCACAGTAGAAAAAATTGGCTTGCGTTCAACACTAATTCGCCGTTTTGATCAAGCTCCTATGCATGTTCCAAACTCACAACTTGCCGACGCACCATTGATTAATTTTTCTCGTATGAAATACCGCCGCATATATTGGTCTATTGGTTTAGAATATTCTGCAACAACCGAGCAACTGGAAACAGTGGTTAAGGGCATTAGAAATATTATAACAGGAGATCAATATGTTGACCCTATCAATGCGTCTACTTTTGTAGTGGTGGATAAATTCAACGCAAGTTCTATTGATATCCTAATTTATTGTTTCACTAAAACAACGAAGTGGGGCGAGTGGCTATTGGTTAAAGAACAGCTTGCAAAAGAGATTAAAGAATTAGTGGAAAGCACTGGTACTGGTTTTGCATTCCCTAGCCAATCTATTTACATAGAAAAGGCTGGCGATTTACTGCCACCTAAATTCTAAATATATGATAAACCCACATACAATATTAGAAACTAAATTTGGGTTTAAAGAATTTCGTCCCTTGCAAAAACAGGCGATTGACACTGTTCTTGCAGGCAAAGATTGTGTGGTTATTTTACCGACGGGGGCAGGGAAATCTTTATGTTATCAAATACCCTCTCTTTGCCTTGAGGGCGTTGGGATTATAGTATCGCCATTGGTTGCCCTTATGCAAAATCAAGTTAACGGATTATTAGTCAATGACATTCGTGCCGGTACGCTAAATTCTCATACAAATGCGCAAGATAAATCAAGGCTTTATTCTGCCTTAAACTCTAATGAATTGGACATATTATATATATCGCCTGAACGCTTAATGATGCCCAGTACACAGGATTTTTTGGGCTCAATAAAGATAGCCCTATTCGCAATTGACGAAGCCCATTGCATGAGCCAATGGGGACATGATTTCAGACCCGAATACAGCCAACTTAATATCATCAAACAAAATTTCCCCAGCGTGCCATTTATTGCCCTTACAGCAACAGCTGACAGCCTAACACAAGCAGATATTCAATCTACGCTGAACATTTCCGATGACTTTGTTTATAAGTCTAGCTTTGACAGACCAAATATAAACTACACAATCGCACCAAAAAACAATGGTAAAAAACAAATCCTAGATTTTGTTAAAAAGCACCACACCGATGAGTGCGGTATTGTTTACTGCTCGTCTCGTAAAGCGGTAGAGGAAATGGCTGTTTTTTTAGTAAAAAATGGCATAGATGCTAAGCCTTACCACGCAGGGTTGTCCGCCGACATTCGCACCAAAACTTTACACTATTTTTTAAACACTCAAAACAGTGTAATAGTGGCGACAGTTGCCTTTGGCATGGGGATTGACAAGCCAAATGTAAGGTATGTAGCACACTTAAATATTCCAAAAGATATTGAATCTTATTATCAAGAAACAGGTCGTGCAGGGCGTGATGGTCTGTCATCATCTGCCTTTATGGTATTTTCTAGTGCTGATTTAGTTTTGCACCAACGCCATATTGATATGTCCGATGCTACTCTTGAATATAAAATGATTAAAAAGAAAAAGCTTATGTCTTTAATGGGCTTATGTGAATCCCATATTTGCAGACGCAAAATCTTACTGCAATATTTTGATGACGCACCAAAAAAATGCAACAACTGTGATGCGTGTCTATACCCTATTGCCACATATGACGGTACTGTTGAAGTGCAAAAAGCGTTGTCTTGCATTTACCGTACAGGCAACCGTTTCGGTGTGGAGTAT
This sequence comes from Calvadosia cruxmelitensis, assembly GCA_900245855.1. Taxonomy (NCBI): domain Eukaryota; kingdom Metazoa; phylum Cnidaria; class Staurozoa; order Stauromedusae; family Kishinouyeidae; genus Calvadosia; species Calvadosia cruxmelitensis. The sequence goes on from OFHS01001211.1 coordinate 8,089, forward strand.
TTGATTGATGTACTGCTAGGTAGCGAAAATGAACGCATAAACACTATGGGGCATAAAAATATCAGCACCTATGGTATTGGCAAAAACCGTACCAAATCTGAATGGCGTAGTATTTTTAGACAAATTATTACAAACGATTTTGCCAGTTCTAATTTAGAAAAAATGGGAGGGCTTGAACTTACCCCATCAGGCGTGAGATTTTTAAAAGAAAAACAAAGTATCAAGCTAAGTAAATTACCAGATGCGAAGATTACAAAAATCCCAACAGGTAAAAAATCTATTCCAACACTCTCTACGGCGGACCAAGATTTATTTGACCAATTGCGTAGCGTGAGAACAGAACTATCGCAGATTGCCAATGTACCTGCTTATGTTATTTTCCATGATAGCGTGTTGATTGCATTTACAACAGAAAAACCTACTAATAAAGATGATATGCTTGAAATTTCAGGCGTGGGTAAAAGCAAATATGATAAATATGGCGAACATTTCTTGAAGACTATTCTTAATAATTTGTAAGATGCAAACCGCCTTTGTTTTAGATTAAAAATCATCTTTGTTTTAGATTAAAAATCGCCTTTATCGTCTAAATCTGATTGGCGTTGCTCAACCCAAGATTCACCGTCGCCATGTTTTAATTTTTCCGATTTCCAAAATGGAGCATCCGTTTTCAGGTAATCCATAATGTAATTTACCGCACGAATGCTATCGCCACGGTGTGCCGATGAACATACGACCAACACAATATCTTCCATAGGTTTTAGAGTCCCCACACGGTGATAAATACGCACGCCCTCTATATCAAATTTGAAGCAAGCGTCTTGTCCGATTTTATACAAACACTTTTCCGCCATTGCAGGATAATGCTCTAATGTCAGGCTCGTTAAAGTATCATCAATATCACGCACTGCACCAACAAAGCTAGCAATTGCCCCAACCGATATATCCCGCAAAGCGTCTATTTCGGCTTGTATGTTAAATGGAGCAGTGTCCACTGTCACAGAGATATTTTTTGTATCATTGTCAGTGGCATTAGATGGTTTTTTTTTGCCTACACTAGCCGATTTATCAACAGCGTTATGGAATGTTTTGCTATCTGTCATATTTTAACCGCCTGTTACAGGTGGGAAAAATGCCACTTCATCATTTGCAGAAATACTATCCTCAAAGCTCGCAAAATTTTGATTGATGGCAACACGCATTCCGCCTATATTAGAAAAAGCATCGGCATATGTTGCGTCCAAAGATTTTAAGTGTTCAACCAGTGCCTTTACCGTCGTCACATCAGCCGTAATTATGTCACCGCTCTTACCAATTTTTGTTCGTACCCAAGCAAAATATAAAACTTGCATTAGCTGTATACTCCTTCAAATGGAATGTAGCTCACTAAATCACCTCGCCCTAGTGTGCTAGCGTCTTCAACGATCTCAATCAATCCAGTAGCGTTGATAACCGAACGCATAACGCCTGACCCTTGCATTCCCGACTTAACCGCAACTATCTCGCCGTTTTGTTGAATAAGCATGGCACGCATAAATTCACGGCGACCAATTTTAGTTTTCACGTCAAAACCCAACTTCACTGGAATGCGTGGCAAGTCATAATCCGATTGTCCGCCCAATAATTTCAATACAAGTACGCCGATTAGACCAAACACAACATATACGCTCACAGGATTACCTGGGAATCCTAAGAATGGCGTGCCGTGAATCCTACCAAAACCAACAGGCTTACCTGGTTTAATCGCTAGCTTCCAAAAATTCATTTCGTGCTCTTGCAAAGCAACTTGAATGTGGTCTTCTTCGCCAACACTCATGCCCCCTGATGACATAATAACATCACAAGTATCCGCCCCTTTTTTTAAGATAGCCTGCACACTTTCCAATGTATCGTCCGCACGCCCTAAATCAATAGCCTCAACGCCGACTTGTTTTAACAGCGATAATGTCATTGGGCGATTTGAATCAAACACACGCCCTTTTTCAAGAACACTAATATCTCTACCCACTTCTAGTAATTCATCACCACTGGAAAAGAAACCCACTTTTAATTTTTCATAGACTTCAACTTGTGCCATACCTTGGCTGGCAATAATAGCAATATGCGAAGGGCGAAGGTGCGTGCCTTTTTCAAGAATGCACTCATCTCTCTTCACATCTTCACCAAGTAGGCGGATGTTATCCCCACGCTTAATTGCATTAGGTACAGTTATTTTCGTGCCATCAACAAACACATCTTCTTGCATAAAAACCGTATCAAAACCAAACGGCACTGGAGCTCCCGTAAAAATACGCACGATAGAGTTAACATCGTATTGTGCCTTGTCATCGCCAGCGACAATACGACCGCCCATTGTATAAACCGTGCTGTCGCCATTGCTTAAACTATCTGCATTGATTGCGTATCCATCCACTGCACTATTATTGTACGCAGGTACATTTACCACGGACATAATATCAACCGCCAACACATAGCCACCCGCATCATAAACAGATACAGTTTTAGTTTTTACAATTGGTTTAAGCTGTGCTTTGAAATGAGCATACGCTTGTTCCAAAGTTTGCATTTTTCCACTCGAGGCGAAACAATCATTTGTGAGTTGTACCATTTTAATAGTCCTTGTTTTATTAATAGCTCTTATTTTGATTAGTTCTTATTTTAAGGTTAGAGAATATAAAAGAATATTATCTAATAAGGCTTACCAGTTTTTAATTTATTTAGAGTAAAAATCTAATATTTTAGCGTAACACAGTGCTATGAAAATTACTTGCGTGTGTCGTTTATCATATGTCTTAAGCCTGAACGCAAATAATCGTACCCTGTAACCACAGTTAAAATAACCGATACCCATAATAAAATAATACCAATATCATAGGCCGGAAAATAATTAACCGATGCTTTTTCGCCAATAATTAAGAACCCTAATGCTAAAATTTGGAAAGTTGTTTTCCACTTTGCTAATCTTGACACAGGAACATTAACTTGAATTTCCGCTAAATATTCACGCAAGCCAGAAACTGTAATTTCACGCAATACAATCATCAAACCGCCAATGGCATTAAATTGACCTAGCCCACCATTGCTCTCGCCCATAGAAATCAGACCAATGATAACCGTTGCGACTAAAATCTTATCGGCAACTGGGTCTAAAAATCGCCCCAAAGCACTAGTTTGAGCAGTGGCACGGGCAAGGTATCCATCTAAAAAATCTGTAATACCAGCAACAGCATAAAACCAAAATGCCATCCACCTAGTCCAATCAGTATTAATATACATGCTGATTAAAATAACTGGAATAACACCGATACGCAACGCCGTTAAAAAATTCGGAAGATTCATAAACATTTATTTAATTGCCTTATGTGACTGATTTACTCTAAAAATATAATACACTAAAGTTGTAAAAAATATAAGTATTTTATCAATGAAAATGGTTATAAATTTTCTGGGCTAAGCTTTCAGAAATACCCTCAATTTTTTTCAAATCCTCCATGCTAGCTTTGCCAACGGCAACGCCAGAACCAAATGCCTTCATTAACGCCTGCCTTCTGCCCTTGCCAATACCATCTATAGCATCAAGAGGGCTTTTCAGATTAGTTTTATCCCTTTGTCCACGGTGCTTTGTAATGGCAAATCTATGGGCTTCATCTCTTATGCGTTCCATAAAGTGGTGTAAAGGCGTGCCAATTTTAATAGGCACTTGCTTATCACGCATAAAAAATGTCTCTGTCCCATCGTTGCGTTTTTCGCCCTTAGCAATAGACACAACCATCAAATGCCCTAACTGCAAACCATCTAATATTTGCAACGCAGATGATAACTGCCCTTTACCCCCATCAACAACAATCACATCAGGCAACACACTGTCATCTTTCAACGCACGCGAAAAACGGCGGGAAAAGACCTCACGCATCATCGTGTAATCGTCCCCTGCTAAACCTGCACCGTCTCGACGCTTCATTTCAGCCTTGATATTCCACGACCGATAAGATTTTTTATCAAACCCATCAGAACCAACAACAATCATCGCCCCTACTGGATTAGTCCCACCAGTGTGGCTGTTATCATACACTTCTATACGGCTTGGGTTATCCTCTAAATTAAGAACCTCTGTTAAATCTTCCAACGCATTCATATGTAGGGTTAACGATGCCTTATTACGCAGAGCCGATGCAACCGCATTTTCACAAGCGTGTTTCACAACAGTCTTGCCAAATCCACCCTTTGGACAATGCACTCGGACGCCAAGCGTCTCGCCCAACAATACGATGTCTTCTAAATCATGGGAAACATAAATATTTTTTGCAGGGCGTACAGCGTCATAAAACTGCCCAATAAAATCGGACAAAGCACGCTTTATATCCGTGTCATCACATCTAGGAAAATAAACATTAGACCCGCTCGCAACGCCGTCCCTGTAATACAGAACTTGAACACATACAACCGAACCATCTTTAATAATGCCAAACACATCAGCATCGCCAATCCCTGATACATTCGTACCAGATGATATATGCAGATTAGACAACGCCTTAATTCTATCACGGTAGATAGTCGCTGTTTCAAAATCTTCATGGCTACTCGCCTGCACCATTTTATCTTGCAACCGCTTCATGAGTGTATTATCCTTGCCCGATAGAAACGATATTACTTGTGCTATATATGCGTCATAATCTTCGCCCTGCAACGCACCGCCATCAGGGGCAAAGGTACGGTTAAATTTGTTCTGTAAAACTGGTAGATAGCGTTTTTTATAGTCCGCACCTTTTTTATCACGGCTAATATCAGAGCCTAAAAAAAATACATTTTCCAGCATACGAATAGTCTGATTAACCGCCGTTGCCGAAACAAAAGGTCCAAAATACCGATTGCCTTTAATATGCAAACCACGGTGTTTTTTAATCACAGGATAGCCAAGCGTGAAACTAACCTCTATTTCAGGGAAGCTCTTATCATCACGCAGTAAGATATTATAATAGGGCTTTAAAGTTTTAATTAAATCTTGCTCTAACAATAAAGCGTCTGTTTCCGTTGCCACTTCCACGACTTCCATAGAATGGGTGCGAGAAACCATACGCTGAATACGCAAAGATTGTTTTTCAGGTTGTGTGTAGGATTTAACTCTATTTTTAAGATTTTTAGCCTTGCCCACATAGAGCACGGTATTGTCAAAATCCAGCATACGATAAACCCCTGCCCTAGACGACAGCGTTTTCACCGTATCGGCAATAACTGATATACCTTTTTTAAGACTAATACTCATACCTATATATACCATTGTTTGATAGCGAAAAAAAGACAATAAAAACACGACCTGCCTTACTATTTAAAATAGAAAAAACAAGGTATCGATAGAGATGAAAAAAACTTAGAACGCTCTGAGCAAAGGGTACAGGCATTTATCCACGAAAGCTGTGGATAAATGTGTGGATAACTTACCTATAAGTGGCTCAATTACAGTAAAACTATGGGCAAACTACGCATTGCCTATTTTTTAGGCACACAAATTAAGTTGTTGTTTTAAAAAGGTTTATTTGAAAAATGAGAACAAAACACGAAAAAAAATATTTTAAATTACCTAAATAATTCCAAAGATAATTTTATGTTGATAACATTACATTGCATTTAATATACCTCTACACTTAGCATCAAAAAAAAGTACCTAATATTAGGTACTTTTTTTGTTTGCTGTAATGCTTGGTGCTATTTGAAAATAAAAAAAAATTTTAACACTATAGTTTGCATATTTAGCCTCAGATATACTTAAAAATCATCGTCTACATCTTGAAATGCAGACCATTTTTCTAAATCCGTAAACCCACCTATATGGGAGCCATCAATAATGATTTGAGGCACAGTTTTTACACCTGGAAATTTTGTGAAAAATTCATCACGACTAACCTCTGCTCCTATTTTTAAAACAGTAGGGTTATGCTTGCCTAAAATTGCCAAGGCTTTCACACAGTTTGGGCAGTTGTCTTTTGAATAAATAGTAATATCCATAATAGTATCCTTTTTTTTAGAACTCATCATCAAATGATAAAGCACGGTCTGTTGGTCTTTGATATTCCGTCACACGCTTTTCAAAGAAGTTAGTTACCCCTTGAACATCTAATGCACGCATAAAGTCAAATGGGTTTTCCGTATTGTAGATACGCTCAAAACCAAATAAATCTGCTATACGGTCGGCTACAGCCTCAACATATTGGCTCATCAATTCAGAATTCATACCAATCAAACCAACAGGCAATGCATCTAAGACAAATTCTTTTTCAAAGGCTACAGCTTCACGAACGATTTCTTCAAATTCTGCTTGCCCCACATCACCTGTGATTAAATCAGGACTTTCCAATACAGTGTCGTCAATAGTGCCGTTATTATATTTTTCTTGCAGTGTTTTAAACATTAAAGCAGAGAAACTAAAGTGCATTCCCTCATCGCGAGCAATCCAATCATTAGACAATGCTAAACCTGGTAACAAACCACGCTTGCGGAAATAATAAATTGCACAGAATGATCCAGCGAAGAATAAGCCTTCCACCAAGCCGAATGCAATTAAGCGGGTTAATAAATTTTGTTTTCCACTCAACCATTTACCAACCCAAGCTGCTTTTTTGTTAATACAAGGAATGTTTTCAATAGCAGAGAAAAGTCTTTGTTTTTCGTCAGGATCACTAACATATGTTTCAATTTGCAGAGCATATGTTTCCGCGTGAATGGATTCATTCAGCATTTGCATAGATATGAAACAGCGTGCTTCAGGAATTAAAATTTCCTTGTAAAAGCGAGACGCTAAGTTTTCATTAATCATCGCCTCACTGTTAGCAAAGAATGCAAGTACTTGATAGATGAAATGCTTTTCACCAGCCGTTAATAACTTAAGGTCTCGTATATCATCTTGGAATGAAATTTCCTCTGGTGTCCAAAAAGATTGAATGTGTAATTTATATCTGTCCCATATTTCTTCATACTGAATTGGGAAAATCGATGTACAGCCTTTAGATATCATTAGCGTTTCCTTAGTTATAGTTGCATATATTGTAGATATTGTATCTTTTTTAGTCTTTTTTAGTCTTTTTAGTCTTTAATTAATTTTTATTTAATCCCCTCACACACAAATGTCCGATACGAGGGGGTTAAATTTACGCACTACAAGTTAAGCAATCCTCTGGCTCGTTATTATCAACTAAAACTTTAGGACCGTTTATCTGTGATGACACTGTTACTTTAACCGCATCAACCGCAGAGCGACTACGCAAGTAGTACATTCCAGTTTTCAAACCTTTTTTCCAAGCATACATGTGCATAGAGTTCACTTTGCCAAATGTTGGCGTTTCTAACCACAAGTTCATAGATTGCGTTTGGTCAATGAACGGTGCACGATCGGCAGCCATATCAATTACACTTTTTTGTGATGTTTCCCAAACCGTTTTATAAATAGACTTTATCTCCTCAGGGAGATTAGGAATATTATCAACGGAACCATTATTAATAATGATTTGATCACGCATTTCTTTATTCCAAAGTTGACGGTTAGATAACTCTTCAACTAAGAAACGGTTCACAAGCAAGAATTCACCAGACAATGTTTGTCGTTTGTAAATGTTAGATGTTTGCACTTGGAATGTTTCCGTGTTGCCCAAAATAATTCCCGTTGATGCCGTAGGCATACAAGCTGTTGTCAGAGAATTTCTAACACCATGCTGCTGAATCTTAGCACGCAAGCCTTCCCAATCCCATTTATTACTAGGCTTAACGCCCCACATATCAAATTGGAATTGTCCTAGAGACATTGGAGACCCTTGGTATGTAGAATACGAACCTTTTTCTTTTGCCAGTTCCATCGACGCTTCTGTAGCGCCAAAGTATACCGTTTCAAAAATCATTTTATTGATTTCCTTTGCTTCATCACAATCATACGCCAGTTTCAGTTTAAAGAACACATCTGCAAGACCTTGAATACCTAAGCCAATTGGACGGTGGCGTGTGTTAGAGCGCTCAGTCTTAACGGTAGGATAAAAGTTAATGTCAATCACACGGTCTAAGTTTTTAGTCGCAATTTTTGCCACTTCATATAAACCATCATAATCGTAAGTACCATCTTCGCGTACAAACTTAGGCAACGCAATAGATGCTAAGTTACATACAGCCGTTTCGTCTTTATCAGAATACTCTAAGATTTCCGCACATAAGTTTGATGACTTAATCACACCAATGTTCTTTTGGTTAGATTTTTCGTTAACCGCATCTTTGTACAGCATGTATGGCTGTCCAGTTTCAATTTGTGCTTCAATGATTTTAGACATAAGCGTTCTAGCTTTCATAGTCTTAACACCACGACCCTCTTGCTCATAACGAGAATAAAGATCAACGAAAGCCGCACCATACACATCAGATAATCCTGGGCAATCGCTTTCAGACATAAGTGTCCAATCACCATCTTCCTCTACTCTTTGCATAAACAAATCAGGAATCCATAAAGCGTAGAATAAATCTCTTGCACGGAATTCTTCCGCACCAGTGTTTTTACGCAATTCTAAAAACTCGTCAATATCCGAGTGCCAAGGCTCAAGGTAAACGGCGAACGAGCCCTTACGCTTGCCACCACCTTGGTCAACAGAGCGCGCTGTTTCGTTAAAGATTTTCAAGAATGGAATTAAGCCATTAGACTTACCATTCGTAGATTTAATATTAGAACCAGACCCACGGATATTATGTGCGTGCAGACCAATACCACCAGCCGTCTTAGAAATAAGTGCCGTATCTTTTAATGTGTTAAAGATACCTTCAATACTGTCCTCTTCCATTGCAATAAGGAAACAAGATGATAGTTGTTGCATTTTCAAACCACTGTTAAACAGTGTAGGCGTTGCATGTGTATAGAAACCTTGGCTCAACATATCGTATGTATATTTAACTTTTTCAGCGTCAAATTCATCACAACCACACACCAATGCTACACGCATCCAAACATCTTGTGGACGCTCCACATGCTTGTCATTTACGCGTAATAAATATGCTTTCATCAATGTTGTTAAAGCAAAGTAATCAAATGTGTAATCACGATCGTAATCAATAATAGATTCAATAGTCTTAGCGTTATCCATTACTTTATTATAATAAGTATCGTTTAATAAACCATCCTCATATAAAGATTTAGTAGCAACAACAAAACCAGGCGTTTCTTTGTGTAATGCATTCGTTTTAATGCGAGCCGCCACCATAGAGTAATCAGGATGCTCAACCGTCAATGCAGCGGCAGTTTCCGCTAAGTAGCTATCAATCTCACAAGTCGTGATGCCGTCAAACAAACCAGCAACCGCTTTTTGCGCCACTACAATCGGGTCAACATTCAAGCCTTTAGATAAAATAGACACACGATTTGTGATTTTATCAAGAGACACAGACTGGCTCTGACCATTACGCTTTAATACCTGCATAGACGATACAGTGCCACCCAATTCAGATTTAAGATCTTCTTCACGCTTACGCTGTTTTTCACGAGCGTCACGGTACAATACATAAGCACGAGCGACCTTATGCTCTTCCGAACGCATAAGTGCAAGTTCAACTTGGTCTTGAATATCTTCAATATGAAGCATGGAACCAGTAGACACGCGTTTAGCAAAGGCAGCCACAACCGCATCCGAAATTGCATTTACTACATCTAGTAGACGCGTTTCGTCGTCTTTACTGATGCCCTCTTGTGCCAAAAAGGCTTTATGCACAGCATTTGAAATTTTTTCTATGTCAAATAAAACTTGACTGCCATCTCGGCGAACCACTTTCACATCTTTTAATTTCAGCAACAATTCTTCCAATCGGACGCTTTGGTCTACTGTATTCATTTCAATTTCTCACTTTTCATAACATTATTATAATTAATAACTTAACTATAATTAATAACTTAACTTTTCCACGCAGACCCCTGCTGTCTGCGACCTTTACGACCGATTTAATAATACAATTAGGAAGCCATACCTATATATATGTATTATTGAGTCAAAACATACCACATATAGTTATCACAATCACATTATCTTAGCAATAGGTATACGCAATAATTGGTAAAAAATAAGTAGTAAAGAATAGATTTGACTATTTCACTTAGCATTCAAGGATTGTAATTTAATTATTATTTTTGCTCGCAAATATTTAAAAAAACCATCGACCGTGGATAATGTAAGGCAAACCCTTATCCAGCCCCAAAGAATCAAAAAAAGACTGTAATCTTAAAAAACCCGTACAGATAATTTCGGTAGGTTATCCAAAAAAATAGCCGAATATTCATAACAATTAAATACTTACGAACACTACATTATAGTATCTACATAGCTGGCAGTACTATTCTTTATTATATTAATGCTTTATAAATTTAGGTATTAAACTGCATAACAAGCCACTGCTATTACCCGCATTCCCATCATTACTGTCTGTATATTTGATAACCCTTATGCAGGTCTCAGTATATTTTTCGTTTTCCCCTAGTGCTAATGTGCAAAAACTACCTTTAATAGAGCGGTATTTGTAGTATTAAAAAACAAATTGGCTATTGCCACCGCTTATATGTATGTGTAAAACTATGGCTACTGCTATAAGGCAGTATGATCAATGTGAAGGTACATAATGAAAAAGGCTAATATCGTTATCATTGGGGCTGGAATATGTGGGCTAGCCACCGCTTGGGAACTTTTGAAAATGGGGGCTAATGTTACCCTATTTGATAAAGGCACTGTGGGCGGGGGAGCAACAAATCATTCTGGCGGTATGCTTGCTGGTGGGATAGAGAACGAACCATCGGAAGCAAAACTTTGGTCACTGACCTCTTATGCACAAGGATTGTGGGGACGCTATCGGCACGATTTAGAAAAAGCCAGCAGACAAAGCATTGACTATCGCAACCAAGGCACAATGATGATTGCCACCAACGCCGATGACATGGCTCAAGTTTCGTTCCTGTATGATTATCAAATTAAACTCGGTGTAAATGTAGAAATGCTTTCTGCTAGAGATATTAGCAAAAAAGAACCACACCTAAAAACTGTAGGCGGTATGTTTTGCAAAGACGACCATCAAGTTGACAGCATATTGTTAAGCTCAGCCCTAGCCACTGCCATAGAAAATGTAGGCGGTGTAATTCGCACTCATACAGAAGTACAAAAAATTAACAAACAAGATTCAATCGCCACAGGCATCACTTTGACTGATGGCACAATCGTAAAAGCTGACAAAGTCCTATTATGTGCAGGGTCAAATAGTCCAATGATTGAGGGCGTAGATACAATCATTCCAGTACGTCCCCTAAAAGGGCAAATGATTTCTTTAGAAATGGATAAGCAATTTCCGATTTTAGACCATGTGGTATGGACGCCTCGTACATACCTTATTCCCAAGTCCAACCGTACATTACTTATCGGCGCAACGGTGGAGGAAGACGGCTTTAATATGGACAATACTGCAGGGGGAATTTTTGCATTATTAGAGGGGGCTTGGCGTGCCTTGCCTGCTATAGAAGATTTAAAGATCAAGACTATGTGGGTTGCCCACCGCCCAACAGCTAGAGACGATTGCCCAATACTTGGTAAGCTTGGTAACTTGCAAAATGCCTATGTGGCAACGGGGCATCATCGTAATGGTATATTACTAACACCAGCCACAGGCACTTTAATGGCACAGGCTATTATGGATCGAGACCATCATGCATTTTTAGACACATTTTCATTACAAAGATTTAATAAGGCCTAGAGACTATGAACATTACTTTTAACGGCGAGACTATTCGAATCAACCAAGATAACTTGTTAGTGTGCCTACAATCACAAAACATTGATACGGACAAAAAAGGTGTTGCTGTTGCAGTTAACAATGCGGTAGTATCACGCAAAGATTGGACAAGCACCATCTTAAGCGATGGCGATGCTATAGAAGTTGTTCGTCCATTTCAAGGGGGATAATCCAAACCTCAATACACACACCTAACTATAAAGAGATATTTATGACAAAAAACACTGACTTGCACATTGACGACCTGATCCTTAAAAGCCGATTATTTGTTGGCACCGCTGGATATCCAAATCAGCAAGTGATGCTAGATGCTATTGAGGCATCAGGCACAGATTTTGTAACCGTATCAATACGCCGTACTTCGTTAGAAAATTACCAAGATAGTCCATTAGAAGTGCTAAACAAAAAATATAACATTTTGCCAAATACCGCTGGATGCGAAACGGCGAAAGACGCTATATTAACAGCGCAACTGGCGAGAGAAGCCTTAGAGACTGATTGGATTAAATTAGAAATTATTGGCGACAGACAAACGCTTTACCCTGATGTAGAAGCTCTATTAGAAGCATCTGAGATTTTGGTTAAAGATGGATTTAAAGTATTACCGTACTGTACGGACGACCCTGTTATTTGCCAAAAGCTTGCTGACATAGGGTGTAAAGCCGTAATGCCACTAGGCTCGCCAATCGGTACAGGGCTTGGCATTTGCAATCCCTATAATATAGAGTTGGTTGCAAGCATGTTAACTATCCCTGTTATTTTAGATGCAGGTATTGGCACTCCAAGCGATGCAACGCGTGCTATGGAACTTGGCTGTTCAGCGGTTCTGCTAAATACAGCTATATCAAAAGCCGAAGACCCTGTACAAATGGCGCAAGCATTTAAGCACGCTGTTATTGCTGGACACCTAGCACAGAAATCGGGGCGTATCGTGAAAAAATTTCACGCGGAAGCGTCAAGTCCACAAATGGGATTGATTGGCGGATAGCATGCTACCGAGTCTATTAGTTATTTCCGACAGCACAAGAACCGACAATATTGAAGACACCCTAAAACAGTGTATCGATATGGGAGCAAACTTCATTGGAATTAGGGAATATGATATGACGCTATCGTCCCTATCTGCATTAACCCAGTCTCTCATGCGTTACAGTGAAAATAGCGAGACACTTATTAGCGTATGGAACAACCCTGAATTGGCACAGGATTTATCCATTGGCTTACATATGTCTAGCACTGCCTACAACGATACCTTAAAATCCACAATAGAACACGACAAACCATTGGGCAAGTCATGCCATAACTCTACAGAAATAATGAGTGCAGGTCATGCCGATTACATTACTATAAGCCCAGTATATGACAGTATATCTAAACAAGGATATAAAGGTATGGGCTTGAAGAATCTTGTAGATTTACTGCCCTACGCACCCACGCCTGTGTTTGCACTGGGAGGTGTAATTGAAGGAAATATAAGGGATTTAATAGGAACTGGTATCTATGGCGTAGCAGTCTGTGGCACGGTTATGGACAATCCAAAGTCTATTAAAAACCTTTTAAAACATTTATAAAGTTCTTTTACATTTGCTTTTTTCCATAAAAACACCTACAAATTTCAATATAAAACATGCAACAAACTATTAAGGGATAGAAATGAAAAAAATTGTATTATTGTTAACAACATTGCTAGGGGGTTTAATGCCAACATTCGCAATGGCATCAGCAGGAATGGATATAGATTTAACCACTTCTGTATCTGGCATAATTGCCATTATAGTTTTTGTATTTGCCTACACTTTGGTAATTGCAGAAGAGCAATTACATCTTAAAAAATCTATCCCTGTTATCACAGCCGCAGGTATTATTTGGCTTATTATCGCAGCCAAACTTACAAGCATGGGCGACACACATACAGCCGCCGAAAATTTTCGCCACGCTATCTTAGAATTTGCAGAACTGTTTTTATTCTTATTAGCAGCCATGACCTTCATTAACTCAATGCAAGTCTTTGATGTCTTTGAAGCCATTCGTGCAAAAATCATTCGTATGGGCTTATCATTCCGTGGTATCTTTTGGGTAACGGGCGTCATTGCCTTTTTCCTATCGCCAGTTGCAGATAACCTAACAACAGCATTGGTAATGGGTACAATCGTACTGGCCGTTGCTAACAAAAACAAAGAGTTCATTGTCCTTGCATGTATTAACATCGTAGTGGCTGCTAATGCAGGCGGAGCATTTAGCCCATTCGGCGACATTACAACTTTGATGGTGTGGCAAGCAGGCCAAGTGCAGTTCGCTACTTTCTTCACATTGTTTATTCCATCACTAGTAAACTGGTTAGTACCAGCTATTATTATTTCTTTCGCTGTGCCAAACGAAAAGCCAAAAGGCTTTGTCGGCGATGCTCGCATTGCAGATGGCGGTATAACTGTAATCGTATTGTTTATATTAACAATTGCCTTGGCAGTTGTAGCACACAACAATTTCCACATTCCACCAGTTCTAGGTATGATGACTGGCTTGGGCGTATTACAATTGTATTCTTGGGCTTACAACCGTGACATTGCTGTTTCTAAACTTTGGGAAGACCCTCTAGCTTCAGAAAACCGTTTAGAATTGCGTGCCAAGCGTAAATTTGATATCTTCCACGAAGTAGAGCGTGCAGAGTGGGATACATTGCTATTCTTCTACGGTGTAGTCCTATGCGTAGGCGGATTAGGTACACTAGGCTACATGGCTCTATTATCTGATCTTATGTACAACACAATGGGCACTTTTAATGCGAATGTATTAGTAGGTGTATTATCGGCTATCGTTGATAACATTCCAGTAATGTTTGCAGTCTTAACAATGAACCCTGAGATGGCAACGAGCGATTGGTTGCTTGTAACCCTAACAGCAGGCGTGGGTGGTAGCTTACTATCGGTTGGTTCGGCAGCAGGTGTTGCAATGATGGGTCAAGCAAGAGGCTATTATACTTTCTTTGCTCACTTAAAGTGGAGTTGGGCTATTGCTCTAGGGTACGCAGCATCTATTTGGGTGCATGTGCTAATCAATGGCTAAAGGCTCATTGTAGACATACGGTAAAAATAAAAAAGGCGGTATAAGTACCGTCTTTTTTTTTATGCCTAATCGTGTTGTATTTTTTAGTAGATTTCTAATTTTACTGGAAATGGCGTTGTGTTTAGGTGTCATTTTTCACACATTGGCTATAGCATTTTCCCTAGCCTTTTTTTCAATATATCAGATTTAAAAAGAATACCGTTTACAGCTTTGTATTATGTTTTATATGCAAGATTTTGCTTTCAAGGACAATATAATCAGTGTCAAGTACTCAGTGAGCTTGTAGGTCGCACCTATACATATACGCTCTCTTTACATAATAAAAACCATATAGAAAGCAAAGGGTGCATACACAAGAAACATAAGAAATACAAGACTAGTAGACGACTGTGAGAGTTCGGGGTATTTGGCACAAAAGTTCACTTTATTTGGCATTCTTATATAATATTGATTTTATTGGGTATTTTTTAAAGAAATAATCAAAATATGTCAAATATAGCGTAAAATGTGTGCCAAATAACAAAATCCCGAAATTCTTCTGTAATCCAATGCTACTATACGCTACACTCGTGTTTAGTAGTGTGCCAAATATCCCGAACTCTCACAAATACATTCTCCATTTCTAGTGTTGCAACAAATCCATTAATTGCTTTTTGTGCCGTAGGCTTTAAAAGCCCTGTACTGTGCATTTCTTCAAAACCTGTTAAATTCCCAATTCTACAACCAAGCAACGGGGCGTTATTTTTTTTCAACTCCTTAATAACAGATTGAGAAATATTTGTGTTTGACTTAACTGCATTAGCTACAGCAAATACCTTAGTATCGCCCATTATAGATGCCCTTACATTCTCAAGCGTTGAAAACAACCCTTGTGCATCGGGTTCACTAGCACGACTAGGAATAATCACGCAATCACTAGACATTACCACATACACAATTAAGGACGATTTATAGCCTGCCGTATCCACTAAAATATATTCATAGCCTTGTTTTTTTAACGCATCAATCGTTGGCTTTATTTTTGGAGCATCATTTTCTTTAACATACCCAATTCCCGCTTTTTTTGCTAGCTTAGATGCAGTCCCTTGAACATCAGCATCTAAAATAGCTACCATATTACCTTGGTTATGCAAAGTTAAAGCTAAACTACACAATAAAGTAGATTTTCCACTTCCGCCCTTTGATTGAACAAATGATATTACAGTCATAATCACATCTCCTTTAATAACTATTATTATATTATTGATAACATATTGATATTATACTATCATAGTGAAAATATTCACATAAAAACACCTTAACTATTTGATTTAGCTTGTTTCTAATTTTTATATTTTATTAAAAACTCTTTTGTTATTATTAGATAATCTATTGCGATAGCCACATTTAAGGGAATATCCTTAGTTGCTCCACGCAAATAGGCATCAATACTATCACGGCTTTTCCCAAGTACCTGTGCAAGCTCTGCACTTGTCCAGTTCAATAACTGCATCTTACGGGCAAGGGCAAGTCCTGTAATAGATTGCGTACGAATATTGCCGTTGGTTAAATCTGCCTGCTCTAAGCTAAACTGAATTGCACGGGGTAAAACATCCATATTTACATAGTTAAACACCGTACGGGTTCGAACACCCAACATTAAAGCAAGTTTTGGCAATGTCCACTTGGAAATATATATTTGTATGTCCTGCCCTGCCATTACTGGCAAGGCAAGCATATCATTTAACATTACAGTATCGGGCGATTGATTAGTTTTGTAGATTTTACGCATCATTATTACTTTTTAAAGCTAGTAAGCAATACATTGCAAGGCTTGGAGCTTTTTTTTCACGTTCCCATTCTTGAATAATCTCTACTTTTTCTCCCAGATGTTCAGCAACTTGTTGTTGTGTTAAAGTATTTACTTCTCTATATTTTTCTAAATCTATTTTCATATAGTGCATTATTTTTCTCCTAAAATTTATGTAATTCGGCACTATTGCCAAAAACAATTTGCATAACATCTTTGCAAGATTGCCTTGCATCGTAAGTTTCACTAAAACAACTTGCGGTTCTAAATTCATAATGTTCAATTAAAATAACTTTTAACTGCTTTTTTGTGTCTGTCATTAACGCTCCATAATGAGTTCTTGCAGGTGTATTATTTGATTTATAAACTTGATATTCAGTCATATTTTATCTCCTAAGATATATTTAATTATTAAAACAAAAGGCGGTCTAACTACCTTAAAAAAACATTTTTCCCTTTTGATGAAAACAAAAGCGTAGGCGTTTTTCTTTTCTAGCAATGCAAAATGCAAGTTCACTGGCATTTTCCGTAGGCTTGGCGTTGCTAGAAAAGACAAACCCTGTAAGCTTGTGGAACAAAAGGAAAAAAAATAGTGGGGTAAAGTACACCGTGCATACGGGGTACTAGGGGTTTCAACCCCTTACCTATATCAACGGCGTTTGCTTGCAGTGGGCTTGTCCGCAGCAGGCAAATGCCGTCCATATTTGGCGATTTCCTAATATTCTTCATTGTCATTATCCACCAAATGACAAATACAATCGCCAAAACAGGCACATTCAGTATTTTTAACATCAAAATTAATCCAAACAAACGGATCTACATCTTCAATATCCGATTGACGCACCCAACGATTAGCCTGCCTGTCCAACTCCCAACCCCACAATCCATTATGGGCTAATTGCTTAATCCACCCGTGGCGTTCGGGTGCATCAGAACCGTTTTGCTTGGCAATGGCTACGGCTATATCGAAATCTTCACTGCAAGCAAATTTATGCAAATAGCCGTCCAGTATATCGGCAATTTCATTTTTCCGTCCGCCAATATGGATTTTAAGCTTAAACCTTGCCATACCAACTTCAGACTTGCCACACAATCCCACCTGCTTAGTTAAGCGAACGGGAACCTTGCCAACCTGTGGCACGGTCTCACACCGTTCAAGACTAGCCTTTTGGTCTAGTTGGTCAACGCATACCGCATTACCTGCCTTGCCATCGGCAAGAATAGCAGGCAATTCAATATTATCTTCTGGTAAGGGGTCAGGTGTGTAAGCACCCCCTTTACCTTTTATGGATTTATAAGATTTAGATTTATCTAAATCCTTACTTATAGTGGGTTGGGTCATTTGATACACACCAAGTGTGTTCTCATTGGACTTACCTAGACGGGTATCTGGGCGTGTACGGCGATTTTCTATTACTTCGCCCGTCTGGCTATTAATTTGCGTACTAGGCAAGGCATACAAGCGGTATCTGCCCACATTATTACGGCGATTAGCCACACGAAAGATATAATCGTATGTACGCAGGTGCGACCAATAGCGTTTTATCGTGGATACAGAAACAGATAATATCTCCGCTATCCTACCCATTGTTAGAAAACAAGTACCTGTATCAGTTTTTAACTTAGACCGCACTTGTCCATAATGCCACATAACGGCATAAACACGGAAATTAGCATCACTGATACGCCTATCAGTGCAAGCCACATAGGATAGCTTACGGATATATTCATAGCCTAAGTTATTTTCCGCTGTTTTTTCTTTTTTAGATAAATATTTACTTAGCTCGACCAAATTATTGGTTGGGTCATTTGACACCCCCGCAATAGAACACCCTGCCGTTGGCGTTGGGTAAATATAATACCGTGCAACATAAGAACGGCGATGGTCAATGCGGGCTATATAGCCTGCATCACGCAGTCTATACAGACAGCCTTTAGTTTTTTCTAAGCCCCACCCTAGCTTATCCGCCATATCTTGACGGCTTAAGTTACAAGTACCTATATTGGCAATACAATCTGCCTTTGCCTGCCCATAGTGCCAAAGCATAGTAAAAAGACGCACATCACTATCCGTTAAATCTATATCAAGAACTGCATTATAGGGTAAATTCTTAATATATTCATAACCAACTGGTTTTATTTTATTCTTCCAATGGACGGCTTTCTTTTGTTCAAACTCTTGTTTTTTAACTGTTTTCATAGTCAAAATCTTTCCGACTAAAAAAAGGGTGTCAAAAACTGTTCAGAAAAATCACTTTTTTCTGTTGACTTTGAAGACGATTACCACTAAATTGAAATTATGAGTTTAATTGAGTGGTGGTCTTCGGACTACCCTTTTTTTTGTCTTATTACTTTTATTCCAAAATAAAAATCTCCTGAAAATAAAATCTTTGTTAAAAGACTCTATATCTTTAATTCTTGCTCATTTTGAAACTTCGATGTGGGTAAGTGATTCTTTTGAGTTTGACAATACAGACAAAAAAAGTACAATATCCACATAATATATGGATATTGTACTTTATAAAGATGGTGCCCTCCGCCAGACTTGAACTGGCACGCCCATAAAGAGCGACAGATTTTAAGTCTGTTGCGTCTACCAATTTCGCCAGGAGGGCATGGTACAAACTATGCATATCTTTTGCCCTATTTGAAGGTAAAAGGCAAGCGTTATTTTTCATTTTTATATTTTTTTTGCAAAAATTAGATTTCGGTCAAATTCAAGACATTAGAATTGTTCATTTCTACCCTGAAATTTTCATTATGCTTAAATCCAAAAACCTGTATATAAAAGGATAATTCTGCCAACAACGCAGTTACAACCACTTGTGGATTTCTAAAACCATGCCCTTCGCCCACAAATTGAATTTGAGCTGTATCAATGCCTTTCTGTCTTAAAGCATCATACATGCGTTGGGATTGATTGGGCGGAACCACCGCATCGCTCAACCCTTGCAAAAACAACACTGGTGCATTTAATTTGTCCGTATGATTTATGGGACTACGGACTTTAAATAAATCTTTATTATCAGCATAAGGTGCGATTAAGGTATCAAAATAATGGGCTTCAAATTTATGGGTCTCTTCTGCAAGCCCAATCAAATCGCCTATGCCATATATAGAACACCCTGCTTTAAATACTTCGCCAAAGGTTAAGGCACACAAAACAGAAAAGCCCCCTGCCGATGAACCCGATATAATCAACCTATCTTTATTAACTAATCCTTTATCAGCTAAATACAGTGCACCTGACTCTAAATCTGCCACATCTAGTTCTCCCCACCGCCCCTTGAGACGATTGCGGTATACATTCCCAAATCCAGTTGATCCCGAATAATTCACATCTAGAACAGCAAAACCGCGACTCGTCCAAAATTGAATTTTTTGATTAAAACCATCAGTCGCCTGCCCCGTAGGTCCACCATGACTTTTTACAATAAGGGGCGGTAAAATCTTGCTAGAATGATTAGGATTGGTCGGTGCGTAATAATAGCCTTGTACCAATCCAGCCTTGCCCATGTAAGATATAGAATGCCCTATTGATATGTAATTCTTTGGCAATGGACAATCTCCTGCCGTTGCAATACATTTCTCATCACCACGATATACGCATATAACTTCAGGCATTTTATCTTTATATGTAGCAATAAAGGCAAAAGCATCATCCGTGGCAACCAAGCTATCTATACACACTGCCTCTGTATCGTAAGCCGTAAATTTTGATTGATATATAGTACCTAATTGCCAACTGCCATTTTCTACACCACAAGCAATAATTCCATTTTTTATAAAGTCATAAGTACGCATGCCGTACACCCACAATGGCAAGGCAAAGTCAGTTGCAGCCGATAACACACAAGCGTCGTTTGTATCTTTATCGGAGTCAGCACTTATACACTCATTATCCTCACTACTCTTCTGCTTATATATGTTAAAATATCCGCCTTTATCTGATACATAATGTAATACACCGTGATTATCATAATTAGGTTGAAAATGCCCTCCGCCTGTAGCCACTATGTTAGCATTTTCATTCACAGATTCAACAACCGTACTATTGTCCCACGGCATATCTTTTTTATTCCACTGTAACCACGCATATTTAGTACCATGTATTTGGGGGGCGTGATAGAAGTCCTCCCCACTTGCAACAATATTTGTCGTCTTAGTTTTGAAATCATATACTTCAATATGCTGATTTGCGTCATGATCTAACGCCTCTACCACATATATCAAACTATTTGATATTGAACAGTACATCGCATCTGCATAATTAGCTGGCGTTATTGCCAAAACATCCACAACACCCTCTTTTGTAATACACAAGGTCTTGCTGTCCTTATCGGCAAATATTATACCGTGTGGACAAATTTCAAAGCACACCCCACCATACACATTAATACGGGTTTTAGCATCATACGGTAATGGCAATTCATCCGATGTATTCGTGCCGTCCATGTCGCAAGATACAATTGTAGCCCTGCCCTTTTCACGCACACGACTTTCCATATAATAAACACGATTATCATACAGGCGAACAGCACCAAAACTATTCTGCCCTGCGGTCATTTTTTCCGCACTCAATGGGGATTGTAAAATTTCATATACCATAACCAACCCTACAACAAATACTTTTTCAATTCAACCCCTCACCAATTAGAACCATTTTAGTACCTTTTGTATTGATTTATATTTCATATTATGGAATATTGATTTTACATGCATTAAAACTATCTTTGGTTAAGGGAACACTATGATAACAATATGGACAGACTTCATACAGATGTCGGGGAATATCGGCTTAATTTTGTCGGTACTCGGCGTATTGGCACTTGTTCTCATTATATACAAATTTTTAAGCTTTATGCATATGGGGATTATTGGATTACAAAATACAAAGCATAAGCCTTTTGGAGTATTCAAAACCTTTAATACTATGAAGGATAAAGACACAAAAGTAGCCCATTGTGAATATTATCTTGCACAATTACAATCAGGCTTTAGTGTTCTAAACATATTAGCAACCATTGCACCGCTACTTGGATTGTTAGGCACGGTCATTGGTATGATTGAGGCATTTCAATCTATGGCGTCATTAGGCGATGCTGTTAATGTGACAAGCCTCGCTAGTGGTATATGGAAAGCCCTTATTACAACCGCAACAGGATTGAGTGTGGCAATTCCAGTGGTGGTCTTCTTGCATATATTACAAAGCATTGTTGAAAAACACATGGCGTTGTTGAACAAAGAAGTATTTGGACAAAACAAATAAAAAACGCATTTAACAGTTTATACACACAGTGATATAATTAAATATGATTAAAGTATCTAAAATACAAGCGAATATAAGTTTGACGCCCTTAATTGATGTGGTGTTCATTTTACTTATATTTTTCATGACAA
>OFHS01001212.1:0-26847 GCA_900245855.1 Calvadosia cruxmelitensis
TTTTTAGTTCTTTTGAATGTTTAATTTTTTGAATGTTTAATTTTTAATTCGAGCAACGACAGCGTACCGTCTCATCAGCTGCCTCTTTGAATTTCTGGCCTCGTTTCGTTGTATGCAATGACATTGTGGTNTGCTGCGGTGAGTTTTTCCTGTGATCGAACGGCCCGATCGAAGTGATCAACTGAGGACTCGTATGCCGTCGATCGTTTGACTAGAAAACATGGCGTCTGAAGCGAAGCCGCCACCCTCCATCATACGAGGGCAAATGTTCGACGTGGGACCTCGTTACACAAACCTAACATACATCGGAGAGGGGGCCTACGGCATGGTGTGGTGAGTGTGTGTTCCTCCCCTCTGCGCCCTACAAGCTGCAGCGAGCTAGCCTAGCAGGCAGGCAGTGCCGTTCGCTGCTCTCCTACCAGGTTGAGCATGAGTGGCGTGTGCTATGTCCGTGAGACCAATGGCAACACAATTCACGAGGCGTCTACTTCTGAGTTTGTCTCTTTCGTGTGCTCATCTGCTTCGTGGTGCTGCCTTAGCCGGTTGCGATAATGCATGCTGCTTTCTATTGCAGCTCTGCGCTGGACAATTCCACCAAGCAGAAAGTTGCTATCAAGAAAATCAGCCCGTTCGAACATCAAACCTACTGCCAGCGCACGTTGAGGGAAATAAAGATATTGAAACGGTTTAGCCACGAGAATGTAAGTGTAGCACTCGACTGGGGCGGATGGCGGTCTCACCGAGTTGTTTTTGTACAGTCTTAGCGGTGGTGCACGATTGAGTCTATGCTCACATGTCCCCTTCCCTCCCTCCCTTCCTTCCTTGAGCGCTCTTGCCATCAGACGCTTTGCTGCTGTTTGTACTCGCCTTGATGCCTTGCCTGTCGTGACTATTGCTTCGCCCCGTTGCTTCACAGCGCTTTGTCGTTATGAACTCACCGTGGGCCAGAGTGCCAGTGTTCTTAAAACACCGCCGGTTGTTGTACTCGTCAATTTGTGTTCCATCGAATAGCCTTCAATCTGTTGTCACCGACGCAGGTGCTTAGGTGTTCCTCCGTGGCTGGCCAGATGCCGCGCCATCCGTTACTTGTTGATCAACCACCGCTGATTCAGGGCCGTGCTCTCGGAACTGCATCACCAGCTGTCCTGGCATACCGTCGATCGCAGCTTGCTCGAAAGTAGCGCCGGTCCTGCTTCGCTGAGCTAGACCAATGGCAAAACGTGCTTCTTGCTTCTCCCTGGCCTCCAGTGCCACTCGTTGTCCTTTTGTGGACAGCCAATTGTTGTCAAATGTTTGATGTTGCTTTTAACATCACAGATGGCGAACAACGTATTGACGTCTTCAACTTCAGCGATTTTATCACAAACGGACACTTGCTAAATACATTTCAGTATCTGTGGCGGTGCAATCTATATCAGTGCATGTCCATATGCCAGCTATCTTGCTAGCCTTCTCCGTTCCAATCCCTCTTGCTCGCAAGGACACCTTCTTACTGCACACTGTGACATATTATTGCCTTGTGGCTCATGCGCAGTCTTAAAAGGTGACCAATTAGATGCCTTTAGATATAAGTGTGCTTGTACAAGCCTTAATGCGAATCGTGTGAGGGTATTATGGATACCTCAAGACGAACCAGAAGAGGGTGCGGCACATGCTGCCTATCTCGTTTGCCAAAGTTGTGTTCAGGGTTCATGCTTCTCCGCGATACAGCAGGGTATATTGTTTGCGTGCCAGGAAATTCTGGTCTCGTCTTGACCCTATCCCTATATGTTTTGCTCCATAAGGATGGCGACACATTGTAATTCTAACAAATTATTTGTGCTGGAGGAAAGTAGTGTGGCAGTTCCTTGCATGTACCCACTTGCATCACTCACATACTCTCACATGGCCGTTAGAACCCAAGCTGCATTCTTGCATATTGTTGTTGTTGTTGTTGTTGTTGTTGTTGTGTGCACGGAATGATGTGTCTCTGGCATTATAAATGCAACAAATCTGTCCCAATGGAGAGTCCTTGGCCTCAGTTAAACTCATTGTTCGACCACGGGAGAAAGACAGTGACGGGATTCAAATGAAGTCACCTATTGATAGTTATCCGTCTCTGATTGGCTGGTTTCTGGTAACGAAGACACCATTGCCATCCAGTGCTCAAACGGAGCGACTTTTAGCGTACAGCTCGGTTGATTTTCCAACTGCTCAGAATAGGATTTGCAAACCGTGTAGTCTCTGGCTACGTACCGCAGAGCCCAGGCTACATGATGTGATTGGAGTGCAAGTCGGAATACAAAGTAATTGTAACAATTTTTTCTAGCAAACTAGTTTTGAACTTATTTGTTACTGGCAGCATGTGCCGTACCCTCTTCTGGTTCGTCTTGAGGTATCCATAATACCCTCACACGATTCGCATTAAGGCTTGTAACTAGTTTGTTACTTCCTAGCAAACTAGGACTTTCTCAATCTAGTGAAGTAGATGATTTGTCTAATTGACCCACCCTTAGATAATTGATAGGCTTGTATTGTAGGTAGAGCTTTGCTACACACCATGTATATTCCATGCATGATTTTACAACTGTGTCTGTCAATCGATAGAAAACCAACTCGGAAAGTTACCTGGGCTATTCTTTTCGGAAGACCAGAAACAATTTATATCATTTCATTTGTATATGAAGTGTGTTACTGAGTAACGTTTCTAACCATAGTAATGTATACCTTGTTTGGAGAAAACCTCTCTAGAAAGCACAGAGGGTGGACCCTGGGGAAGATTTGCATTTGCCCAAAGCACTCTGATTTTGTGATCATGCAATTCATAGATTGGAGTCAAGGTTTGGTCAGTTTGATGGTTTCCATAAACGCAGGAATGATATTTATGTTTGCCTGTGCTAGGCCTACTTAATACTTATCCTGAAATTGTAAACAACGCACTAACCTATAGCACATAGCAAACTGACACAAAAGCCGCAGCAACACGCAAAATAGTTTCATTCTTATTCATGGGCATTGCACGTGCAAACAATAGGAATGGCTAAGAACTAAATCACAAGTCGGCTGTGTTCAATTGATAGTACCGTCGATTACTATATACAAGCCAAATTTCTTGCACCAAATTGTTTGTCTCAAGATGCCACTTCAGCTTATGCATGAGTGCGGTTAAAATGCATTATTGACCATTGATGGTAGAATATCACAGTCTGTGGTTGGCCGTGTCAGATGCCTTTCTGTTGTCCACAAACACTGTGATGACTTGGGATTAGGGATGAGCCGATAATCGTATCGGTATTTGTATCGGCCGATATTTTCATATCGGTTATCGGCCCGATATAATAAAAGCATATCGGCAGATAGCAGATATAAAATTCCATTAAATTCTTTTGAGAAAACCGTCATATGTGCAGCATTCACCTGTGTTAAATTCAATTCGGATGGCTTTTCAGCGACTTATGATCAAAATGTTCATCTTCAATCATGTCTTCAATCACTCAAATGACATTTTATCTTATTGATTATAGAACCATGAAATGGCAAGTTAAATTTTGGTTGTTGATTTAAATTGATTGATGGGTTATGTATCGTTTGACTTCGCCTTTAGAAAGTTACGGCTTTATATCGGTATCGGTATCGGCCGATAGTAGCTTTTTATCGGTAGCCGATATATCGTATCGGTATATCGGCAAAAATCTATATCGGCTCATCCCTACTTGGGATTGCTTTCCTGGGAATAATGTAGTGCAGTGATGTCAATATTGCCCATTTCAATCCTATTGATTTGACCCACGGCGTAACACAGCTTTATGAATATGGTTTTGTCTGTAGATCATTAACATACAAGACATCATAAGAGGACCAACTATCATGGACATGAAGGATGTGTATCCTTTCAAATGGGCAGCTGCTACACGCTGCGTCAATGTCACCTGTAGTCTCTTGTCCAGTCTTGTATTCTGTGTGTTGCTGTGACGTTAACATGGATTTTTCAATTGGCAAATTGCTCTTTTGTTTTGATACATTTCCTATGAACTGTTTGCGTCCTTGAGTGATATTTTACCAGCTACATTGTGCAAACATTGATGGAGACAGATTTATACAAGCTCCTAAAAACACAGAAGCTTAGCAATGACCACGTCTGCTATTTCCTCTACCAAATCTTACGGGGTCTGAAGTACATCCACTCTGCCAATGTGCTTCACCGAGATTTAAAACCTAGCAATCTCCTGCTGAATACAACATGCGACTTGAAGGTATGTTCAGTTGTATTGATATATTGTCAATACGCCTAAGGCATCACATGGTTTTGCTGAGTCTTGTTTGTCGCAAGCATTAGATGATGGCTTAAGAACTGTGCTATATATCAAATAAATGTGCTTTTAGATATGTGGCCCACCGTTAAGTCATAAACGTAATGGTAGTGGATGGAATAAGTTATACATTGAAATAGAGGTTATGCTTTGAAATATTTTATTAAAGTGAGGCTACAGAACAAAGTTCACACTTAGTAAAAATTGAGCCAAGTTTGTTCTGTCACACAATGGAAGCAATTATGTCTCCTTTGTTGTATAGATGGAAGGGGCGGATATTGCCGTAGTCAATTAGGTGTCCAACCAATGATACAATTATACCTATTCATAAGGGCACACATTGAGACGCATTTGATCCAACATTACCACATCAGAACTGAAGCATTACGTTGCGTTGGCCATTATAGTCTTTATAGAAGTAAATCACTTCTCTTTGTAGGCAACATATATCTGGTTGAAAGGCATAGCTTTGCAACCTCTGCATAAATTGTTGTGGCAACCTGATTGTGTTGCAACGTCATCGATTTTTGAACAGTTTTTGGTAGTGATTTTGTTAGTCATCAGATGTTCAAGTCCATTATTATGCAAGTTGGTCAAGAGGAGAAATGAGCTATGTTGTTAAACTAGTACAATATGAAATGACAATGATGACTAAGCATAACCTAAAATGAGAAATGTAGTTCACTGTTACACAGGATTTATAATAGTTAATTGTGTTGCCGTCTATCTTGCTTTCACTATGAACTGATACCATGTGAAATCCATGTGAAAAACCATGTGAAAAACGTGTGAATTAGAAAACAGTGTGAAAAACCATGTGAAAAGGGCACTTTTCACATGGTTTTTCACATGATTTTCACATGATTTTCACATGGATTTCACATGGTATCAGTTCATAGTGTTTATTGTTGCCGTTTGCAGATCTGTGATTTTGGATTGGCAAGAGTTGCTGATCCAGATCATGACCACACAGGTATTCTTACGGAATATGTTGCAACCAGGTGGTATCGTGCCCCTGAGATCATGCTGAATTCCAAGGGATACACTAAATCAATCGATATCTGGAGTGTTGGCTGCATTCTAGCGGAGATGCTATCAAATCGCCCCCTGTTTCCTGGAAAGCATTGTATCTTCTCATGAATCGTGTGATGTTGGTTGGCTCCGCTGAGAGCAAGATCTTAGCATTCACCAATCTCTTTTTATTATTTACCTCCTCCTGAGTTTTCCACGCAGAATTCTTAGGCAGACAATGGGACTGTTTCACTGGCTAACTGCAAGAGATTGTATTTTGTTTGTAAGCAATTCAATTAGCGTTAGCAACAGCATTGTTTTTGCTTTTAACCTCCTCGTCAGAGTTAATTGTTCCAGTGTTTGTTATGTATGTTAGACCTTGTAGAGGTGCAGATATGCAGACGCATATTCTTCTCGTTGATCTGTTAGGGATGTTTACAAGTATTTGCTTCTAAATTCAGTGATTCACTGGTTTTTCAAAACTTGATCCCGATCAGATTGTAATTTTTCCCGATACAAGAATGAAGTCCCTTCTAACCAATTAGGAGTTGTTGAGACACATATTGTGTTGTTCTTTAGTGGTCCAATCTTCGCAGAAAAGTGTAGCAATGTTTACTGTTTGCTGGCTTTTGGAGTTGCTACTCATCGCTGAAAAAGCCATCTTTATTTTGCTATCTGTCTTGTTGTCGTTGTGCCTGTGTGACACTGTCTTCTGTGTGTATGATTGTGGGATTTCGGGATGCCTCGTTTGCCTTCCTTGACCTGCTTCTGATTAGACTTGGATCAGCTTAATCACATTTTAGATGTCCTTGGCTCACCTTCATCAGAGGACATGAACTTTATTCGCAATGAAAAGGTTGGTGCATTGCCATCGGTTTTTATTTGCTTCTTTTGTCTCTTGAGTTCATTGCGGCCCATACAAGGTACTCATACTTACAAGGATGACGTTTTGGGACTCTTTGCCAATATTTTAGGCTAAAATGTATGTCCAATCGTTGCCGTATAAGCCTGGAACGCCATGGAAAACCTTATTCAGCAAGACAGATCCTAAAGGTAGATTGATATTGATGCTCGCCTGTTACTTCTTGACGTCATTTCCTTTCTCGTGAGTTGTGTGGCACTTTCATTGTCTTTTTCTTCTCCTCTGCAGCATTGGACCTTTTGGATAAGCTGCTGACCTTCAACCCCTACTCACGTGTAACCGTGGAGCAGGCGCTTGCTCATCCGTACCTTGAGCAGTATTATGATCCTGCTGATGAGGTATTTTGTGACCTCCGTGACACTATGAATCCAAAACCATGTGAAAACCATGTGAAATTTCAAACACCATGTGAAAAACAATGTGAAAAACCATGTGAATTAGAAAACAGAGTGAAAAACCATGTGAAAAGGGCACTTTTCACACGGTTTTTCACATGGATTTCACATGGATTTCACATGGATTTCACATGGTATCACTTCATAGTGTGAGAAGTTAGAACGTTTCGTTTCATTTGGAGCAGTCAATAGCAATTAGTTAGCCTGTAATATATATGGCTTAAGAAAGGTAATACTTACCGTTAAGTTTCATTTCATTACATTTTGCAAATGTCAAATTATGGGTAGCATAGTACGTAATTGATTGACTGGTTTACGTCGTGAAGCTTGTTGATGAAATAATGAAACAGCTATGTGTGGTTACGACAAATCCTTACCCTGAAGTTGATCTTTCAGCTAAGCAAATCTTACCTTCCATTAGACCACGGCATACCTACTTCACTCGATACAATTGCAGTTTCACAGTTAGGAGGAACAGGTAGTTGCTCATCAGTTAGGAGGAACAGTAGTTGCTCATCAGAGAGCCACAAATGTGTTGTTATTTTCTTTTCTTTGCATTTTGTCTGATTCAAGCATGTTGTGATAACGACTGCCGTTGAATTTTATTTTCAGCCGGTTGCAAAGGAACCATTTCGGTTTGATACTGAACTGGATGATTTACCAAAGGAAAAGCTAAAAGGTTAAATCAATTCAAGTTATGTCAACATTGCCCCAATATCTATTCGTGCCATTTGTTATGAATCGCTGCTGAACAATTTGCTTGGATTCACTTGCTATCTTCTACATTCACAGT
This sequence comes from Calvadosia cruxmelitensis, assembly GCA_900245855.1. Lineage (NCBI taxonomy): Eukaryota > Metazoa > Cnidaria > Staurozoa > Stauromedusae > Kishinouyeidae > Calvadosia > Calvadosia cruxmelitensis. The sequence continues at coordinate 7,411 of OFHS01001212.1, forward strand.
TAAATACTTCTGATTGATTCTTTGAAGATCGCCACGATATAATTGAGCTCCATTACAAGTTCATACGCTTGATCTTACTTGCACATCTGAGCTTCACTAATCCCATATGTCTGCCTTCGATTTGTGGGATTTCCTGTGAATGTTTCAAACTGTCAGATATGTAGCACAAAGCAGATGGTAGTGTGCATTTGTGCAAGTATCATTTATCCAGATCTCAGATCTATGAGCTGACTAAAGTAGCACTGCCATTCCTTGTGGATCACGTCTCAGCTGTTGTTGACTGTATGCGTGGAGACAGTTTGAAACCCTTGTTCTGGTAACCCATATATGGCTACATCTTATTTACTTTAATTTCTGAATTTTGTTTTTGCTGTTTCAGATATGATTTTCCAAGAAACAATGGTCTTTGCTAGTCAATGAGGTGGGTAGGGTCATGTAACAACTAGTCGTCTTTCGCTTGTAGTGTTAAAGACGCTCTTTAAATCACTGCTGATAGACATCAGGCACTTCAAGATTTAAAAGACATACCATAATAACGATGCTTGCTGGCACACTGATTTGCCGAATCACAAACTAAAAGAACACACTAGAAGGTAGTGCTGCCACGGTAATTTTCGCATGGAATTATTAGTTACAGCAGCTAAAAAGTCTTTTTGCAGCAGCTAAATAAAATAGATGATTGCAGAAACAAATAATCTGAAGTCGTCAGCTTATTAGTCGAACGGCAGCAGCTAAATGGGTATATTCAGCAGCTAAGAGGTTGTTGTGTGAACTTGCTGAAACATAATTATGACGAACCATTTGATTAGCAGCTGTGTTGTTTAGACTATCGCTGTCTGTAATGTCTTTGTGATAATGAGACAGCCGATTTCAAACAAAGACTCGCAACAGATCGCATCTGTACTTATGGAGGTGAACCAAAACTTTCTGGACTTTATATGAAGTCAAAGACAGATTTCCGAGTATTTAGTCAAACGATCGGTGTGCTTGTGAAAGCTAAATGCAGTCCTCTACCGATTTGCTGCCAAACGACAACTGTAATGTAGCCAACCACTTGGACCCTAGAAGACTGATGGGTGGGACTGACGCCCTGACGGTAGGAATCCCGAATAAGACCAAGCGGCAATTACTACACTAAGAGGATTCCCAGATGGAACAAGCAATAATGAGGAGAGGACTCTTGCAACTAAATCAACCAACGACAGTGCAAGACCAAGTTCAATCCAAAGCATTTAATCATTCAGGAACCAAACTTACCAAACACCAGCAAGTAGAATTTACAACTAATGTCAATAACCAATGTCGACAACGAAGGCGCTGACGTGTTTATGCAAAGCTTTTAAGAGCGACTTCAGGAGATACATGACAGATGCCAGCAAACTCCCAGGGTTAACTAAAAGCTTGGCTTTTATACATAACAGAGTATAACTATCTCAATTTACAATTAGTATTGCAATTAAGAATGTGCTTAGGTGTGTAAATGAACCTAAATAGGCACAGAAAAAAGGTTGAGATGCAGCAAGTTCTCTTCTGTCAAAATGAACTTGAATAGCTTCTGAAAATATTATTTCCTTTTAATTTTCACCAAGTCTTGTTTTGAAAAGGACCTGGGAGATATTGTTTTGCATTCCAGATGTTAGTTTGTTCTCATTTTGAATTATAATTTAAATTAACAATCATTATTTGTTTTCTTTTCTTTTTGAAGTGTACGTCAGATACGAATTTGCAGCCTTGAAAGTAAAGTGCCATCATTGGACGGACGGGATGACGATGTCTTGTGTCACAATTGTCATTCGGTCATCTTCTTTAGTAACAATGTTCAGTCCCGAGACCGTGATCTAGGCGTGGTCATCAGAGTGCATTGATCATGACTGTAGCCTTTGTGTTTGCATCTCCGCCTGCCGTCCTCGTTTCAATGCAACAATCACAGGATTCTCCATTCTGCCTTTAGTCGGTTGCTATGTCATCACTCTGGCCAGTTGACGATGACCAACTGGAACCAATTTTCAGGTGGACGCTGTACTGTGTAGATAATGTGCTATTATCAAATGTTGTGAACCAATTGGATTAATAATAGTAATAATAATGAGACGATGAGCCATCTCGACATTGATGTTCTTCGTTTGTGATTGTCTCAGATATCCAATGAGATATCTGTCTCGCCTCTTTTGTTTGAAGACAGGGGTAACGACCACACCCCACTCAGGCTAAGCCCCTCTCCTCTTGCATAGTCTATAACGCGTGCGTTTTGTGACCAGTCTAACAGTTCCTTTCGTGTTGCCACTGCAGTCGATGTCTCTGCTTGGCGGTTTGCGGTTTGCAGCCGTGGCCATGCGGTCTTATACTATTCACTGGCGTGTGTTTGTCCGTCACGCTTCACTTGGCAGCCGCCTGCTTCACTGCACGACGCGAGTGTCTCTTATCTATATAAAGCCACGAATCTACTGCTGAAAACTGAAAGTTGTTTACAATTGCGCAGATTCATCTGTTTACAAGGCGTGCGTGATATTTTTGGTTGTTTGAATGCTGCCCCGGCCAATCTCAATTGTAAATGGCTCGAGCGCCTTGCATGGTCGACGTCACCGTTGGAATGTTCTCCATCAATAGTGACCGACACTCAGCACCATGAAGACCAGAACCGCGCTGAGGTCCACCGGCCAAAGCTGTCATGTTTAGTTGGAAAAAGTCAGACAGGAAGGAGAAGCGGGAGAAGTCGAAAGACAAGAAAGCATCTGCAGCGAATGCTGAAGATGGATCTTTCTCTGAAGTATTTGCCGCGTTTGAACGCCACAGCAGCGAAGCAACAAGCGCTAGCAAGGGAGTGTTTAACCTGCCCCTTCGCAGGAGCTCCAGGAAAAGACGCGAGAGCCAAGAATCACAAAGCAAGAGCTCTCACGAGGTGCCCTCCAGGTCCACGGACGCCAAACAGCCAGGCAGACACCAACCAGTCGACGCACAGCAGCACGTCGACGCTGACGGCCTGTCGAGGGCAGAGAAGTGTGAAGATGAGATTATTACTTCCAAACAACCAACATTAACCCACCAACGTTCTGTCGTGGGACCCTTGCAATCACATCCAGCCCTCGCCGAAAAAGTACCACTTGTTCTCCCATCCAGACAGGATCCCAACCGCTTGCAAAACGGCTCCCAGTCGACTCAACTAGAGACGACGACAATAGCAGCTGCTAGTTTGACTGGCGAAGACCGGCGAAGGTCTGTGACGTCTGGACGGGAGAAAGGCCGTGTGATACAAATCAAAAGGAATGATAAAGGCGAGTTTGGTATCACCTTGCGACAATTTCGTATTCCTGGCAAGGTCAACTCAAGCGAAGGAACTTCAGCTGATCGTGTTATCATTGTTGTTGAACCAACTCTGGAAAGCAGCTACTTGAAAAGGGAACTGAGATCAGGCGATGCTCTCGTTGCAGTCAATGGCAGCAGTGTTGTTGAAGTGAAGAAAGAAGACATCGCCAAGAGGATCGCTGCCTGTGGACCAACTGCCTTTCTTACTCTCCTCAACATGCCTGAACTATCGCGGGCGATCCCTCCAACTGTAAATGTCGTTAGCAGAAATCCAGAAGATGGGAGAGTGGTGAGTCGTGTTGCTGTTTTCTCGCTCGTTGATGATGCATGGCAACAGGCTTGCATAGTTATGTGTCCCCCGAGCAGCCAGCTGGCATGTTTTCATAATCTTGGGCTTTTCTCGCTCTGTCAGCTTTGCAAACTGCAATTCACGTGTAGGGGCTGTCGCTGCCAACAAGTTAACCTGCGAATATCTGCGGTTGCTGCGTGCACATGAGTAAACACACACGTGCAGTGTGATTGCAACCAAGATTGCAACCATCCAAGAAGTAGTGATGTTGGACACTCAACACGACACTGCTGATGGTGATGTTGCATATAATTAATCCTCTTGGACAGTCCAGAGCGCCTCGAGTGACCTCTCGATAATGGTTACACGTTATAATTGTTTGATCCATTCCAGCCAAACGAAAGCGCCTGGCTTATCCTGAGGCCTACTTGCGCATAATCCCAGCTGTCTCTATAATTGTTCACGCTGTCTGTTGTTATGGCGAGAGCTCTAACTGTTAGTCATATCGTGTCATGTGGACGCTTGCAAAAAAAGTCAGGACTTAGATTTGCGCCTTTCGCTCGCGTCGTTCTTGTTACCATTGGCGTCCACGCCATCCGAAGCCGCTCCAATCTGAGAATTGAACGTATGAAGGAAGGCAGGTCGTCGTGCAATTTAGTCAATTACGTTGCTGCAACTCGCACAGAGCTTCCTGCCTGAGCATGGTCTGGCTTTATTTGACTACAACAGGCGAAGAGCGAGAGGTATGTGATCGATCGACATTGCTCCGGCTGTGTTTTGATTTGTTATGCATGGCCAAGATCTCAGTCTTGCAGAGGACATGTTTCAAACGTAGTTGAACTACGACACGTTCGTTTTACGAACCTACGATGTTTCTTTTCTTCTTCAGGCGAAAACGGAAGAGCAAGTGGCATCCGAGAAAGAATGGCTTGACAAGGAGAGGGTCTGGTACGTTCACGACGACGGTTTCACTGCTGCAAAAGTGCTAGAGAAACGAGAACAGGAAGGAAAAGACAACGACAGTTCTGTGACAACCCACTACAAACTGAAACTGGAACAGTCCAACACTGGCGATGTTAATGCAGAAGAGGACTTGGTGGAAAGGGTAAGGTTTGTTCATGATTTGTTGTAGGTTGTGTATGCTCAGCTCGCAGTCACTCCTCTCGAATAATAATGCAAGTGGTTCATTAAATCACACTAACACACTTCATAGTCACACCAAAGATTTCTCAAACCGGATAAACCATCCAAGCTATCCATATTCAATGTAGGCCTAGCGGTTGGCTGACTGGTTGTGCCCTGACCTTTCAATTTCACCAGTGCTGTGATTTCCCTTGATAACAATCCTAATCTCAAATTGATCTGGGATTATGCCCACAACAGCGTTACGGCCTCTCGCTTCTGTAAACCATGCAGTCACCTCAATTGTTCTGTTTTGTCCTTATGGACTTGTTGCAAGTATGTTATCGCTCCTATTTTGCTGTAGACCGCATATAATACCGCAACAATATCCACATAATGTTTTCTATATACCTTGACCGCAACAATATCCACTCCCAATATGTTTTGCTCCATTTGACAATAATTCTACTTTTTGGGTACCTTTTTAAATAATTAATTACTTTTCACTGGAAGTAACTTGCAATTGTAACTAGTTACAATTTTTTAAATTAACTAGTAACTTTTCCAAGTAATTTTGTTTACAATTAGTTACTTTACAATTCAGTTTCTGACTAAATGCAATTCTGAGCGTCTTTGACAAACAATTTGATTTTGGGCATTCTAATATTCACACCAAACTCCACCTCATACTAAAGCTATATGTCCAGAAGGATGTTCCAAGAAGCTAACACATTAAATTGCCACTTTCAATAATATTATTAGAAAATGCATGCTTCCTTCTCTTACGTTAGCGTTAATGAATGCAACTTTGAAGTTACTTTTATAGAGAATATTAGTAGCTTTAAAGAGTAACGTTTCACTTTCAAATAAATGTAACTTGAACTGTAACTGGTTACGTTAAAAAGATAACTTTTACAGCTGATGAACGGCGTTTGAATGTTTGGCCTTGGTTTGAGTTGGTTTGAGTCATGGGGCCGAATTCACTGGTTTGGTTATGTTCAAGTCATCAATCAATATTATTAATTATTATTGAAATTTATGAGTGAAGGCTTAAGACTATTTTACTCGTAAATGTAAGTTAATTGGAGCTGTATCTGCATCAGGTCGATCTGGTTTAATTGATTAGACGCCAAACTGAAGAACCAAGAGACGCAAGTTTGATTCCATCTTTGTCTAAAATATTATTTGAGCTTTACACCGTAAAAAGACATTACAGTCGAACTTACTTAAATTAATATCCCGCCCTTCGTACAAACCAAAAGTGGGATACAAAGCGAGGTGAGATATTAACCGGACCAAATATAAACAAGCATTCCTTTGTTTTAACATAGCATCCTAAACATTTCAGCAGCAGCAAAGAGGAACATCTCAGTTAACAACAGTTGGTGGGGATTAGCATTAATTTTAACTGTAACACAACTAACCAGTGAGTCAGGCAAACCAACAAATGGCATTTTGTCTGGGTCCCTCAATCCAAAATGTTCCAACAAATTTACATACATTGTAAGCAGGGCCGGATTAGCCATTAGGCACAATAGGCCAATGCCTACAGCCCTTTCAGAGTGATAGGCCCTCCAAACTTTTAACGGTGCCTGTAATTTCCTTTGCATTCCTTATTTTATGGGACAGGGAATTTAGCGTACTGTGATTGAAATAGCATAACTATACATTGACTCAGGAGTCAAGAAACGCAGTATTTGGCAAGCATAAATCTAAAAATTTCCAGGAGAGGCCCCCCGGAGCCCCCCTTTTGAAGCACATTCGGCGGCAATAGGCCCTTCGAGCAATTTGGCCTACGGCCCACTTTCTTTTAATCCGGCCCTGATTGTAAGACAATCTTAAAACAGGACAAGGAAGTTTCGCAAAATATTTGTTAGAAAGTAGCGGGATATTAAGCAAGATGGGATATTATCTGAGGGGATATAAAGCAAGGAAAGAATATGAGAGATTGTATGGCGACTAGCAAGTGAAAATTGGCTTTGTTGGATATTAGGCGAGTTCGACAGTATTGCCAGTGCCTTTCCAACTCATTTGAATTCATCATCAGAGGGTTCCTACAAGTTCCCATGGCAATGATGTGTCAAATCAAAGGGTAGCAAGATTACTGACATTAAAATTGCTTGTCGGGCTGATTTAGTAAACAATTAATTCATTGTAATATCGTTCTTAGGACAGTTGGCCGCTTCACACAAATGGGATTTCTTAAGACAGATGTTGCCAGTTGATGTTGAATCAGGCTCCAGTAGAAGATGCAAATAATGATCAGTCCATGAGCTGCTTGTTGTTTTTGTCCCCCCTCCCACATAATACTGCCCCTCCCCCATATGATACCGGCGTATTCATGGGTTGGTGTGATTGTTGCCGTTACACACAATTTTCTTTTGTACGCAGGAAGATGTGTTATTCTTATAAGAACGCTGAGCTTCTTTTCAGCTTTCTGTTGTATGCTCTCGATATGCTCGTGCAGACATGATCCTTTTCCGCGGCAGCGCGGAATTCCGCGGCACTAATTTTTTTCGTCTCTGTGTGATCTTCTCTTAGCGTAAATCAATCATATAGAAAATTGCCCACATGCTGAATAAATTTGTTGTCGAGCACATGTGAATCATCTTGTTTTGATTTATATTTAGTACTGTAGCATTGTTTCAGCTTGAAAATGTGATATGTGATATGTCATACGCGATTAAATGTAGCAGATGTAAAATTCAACGGTAAGATGAAGCAAAACATCCTCCTGCAGATAACTGAGGCAAAAAATGTCCCGGGGAGACCCCCCTTAGGTATGCCTCCGGAACTAATTTCAGCATAACTTATTTTAGCCTGGGATCATGGTGCCATATTAATTTCTCGTTCAAAGATATGTAAAGCTAGAAGCCTGTCCTAATGGTTCATTGCCAATTAGAAGCTGTACATCGTTGAATTTTGCTAGCCTTACACTATTTCTTGTGACTATGAACTTCGGTTTTTCGACGTTAAGGCAGTCATTTAGCCATGAGAGAAGTGAGTTCAGATCTTCATTTAGTTGTGATGTCTAGTCAATTTACACGGAAGTCTCCAGACAGTGAAATACCATATAATCCGCAAATGTTCTTGTTCATGATTACCGTGCAGTGATGTAAGGTAGCCTCATTGCCATTGAAGTATAGAAGGCGCAGACTCTAATTTTTTAATTCAAACAATTTCTTTGCATTAATATAAACCCTTTTGAAGTCAATAAATTACCAATTTGATTGTTGGTGATTGCTGTTCCCTACCGTGACCCGGTGTGTCTGTGTGCCATGACAATAATGCACTGTTGCTATGGTACCCGCGTAGGCCAATCCACCGCAGTACGACCGCGCCGAGGACTTGATCGTTCTCAGGCATCTCAACGAATCCAGCTGCCTCCACACGCTTCAGCAGAGGTATGCCGGCAGCCTCATTCACACGTTTGCCGGACAGGACCTCATCGTCATTAATCCTAAACAGAGGTTGGCCATCTACTCAGAAAAGGTAAGGCTGATTGGTCGGGCTGTTCATTAGCATATGATGACGTCATCTACACGTCACGACCACTTTCCACCAATGGATGCCATCAGTTGATTGGTTTGTTGATGCGGTGTGCAGGTGATGCAGATGTTCGGCAGTTGCAAGCAAGAGGACATGCCACCGCATGTGTACGCCGTCGCCCAGGCAACGTATCGCAACATGCTGACTCTGCGCAATGATCAGTCCATTGTGTACCTAGGACCGAGCGGCTCTGGCAAAACGACCAATTTCAAGCACACGGTTCGCTACTATGCCAACGCGCTAGTGTCGTCTCACGGCAACGCCACGGGTAAGACCGTCGTCCCGCCTCGTTCTTCTCCTGCGTGGGACTGAGGGTGACTGGGCCATGCAGTTTTTAATCTCGTTTCCTTACCAGCTGATAAACTGGCCGCTGGCCTCTCTCTGGTGGGGTCGTTTGGCAATGCGAGAACGGCCCTCTGCTCCAGTGCTTCCCGGTTCTCACTTCTGTCCACTCTCCAGTTCGATGCATCTGGTCAACTTGTTGGAGCTGTGCTGCAGGTAACCTGGCTGCTTGCTACAAAGGCCTCGTTTCTATGATTGACAGTTAGGTCTTGTCGTCATTGATGCTCGTGGTGGCTCGTTGCTAATGCTTGCAGATCTATCTGGCTGAGAAGTCGCGAGTTGTCCACCAGCCTATCGCTGAATCTTCGTTCAAGATATTCCACCAATTGCTTGCGTGCCAAGACGACCAGCTACGCTGCGAATTGATGCTGGAGGACGGAGTGCAGGACGACAACTGCTTCTTCAACGCAAGTGAAATGGTGAGTTCCATCGATGTATCCTACGTCAGCCCCTTGTGCACTTCTGTAGACGATCTAATTGCATGCTGTCCTTCGATTTCCCCACGCGAATGAGGCCAGGGATGCCGGGTACTACGACAAAGAGTGGAAAGAGACGTTGTCGTCCTTGGAGACGCTTGGGGTGTCACGTGACGAGGCCATGGGGCTCTGGGCTCCACTGGCTTCGATCATCCATCTTGGCGAGGCTGGCATTGTCATCAGTAAGTGTCAATGTGTCTCAGCATGGGCGTGGCTCCTCTCCTGATGACGTAGGCCGCCGTAATTGGCTTTCATTTTTGTTGTTGCATTTCAGACGAGCAAACAGGCAAGCCTCAATTTGCGCATCCTGCTTCTGCGCACCGTGCTGCCGCTGTCCTCGGCACTACGGACGAAGAGTTGTCGCGGATCATCTTCTCGTCGGCCAACATGCGCATCAGGGCGTCTAAACAGTCCAACGCCAGCAGTGAAGATTCGACGTCACTGCGCTTTGACGGCGGAGGCGTCTCAATCTACTCCGAGGCGTCTTTCATTCCGTTTGACATGTGCATGGCGGCACTGCGTGGTTTTGCCATGGGGCTTTACATGGAGTCCTTCTCGGCCCTCGTCAGACTCATCAACAGAGCCGTGGCAACGACTGTCAAGACGCCGACGTCCATCCATCTGCTCGACTCGCCTGGATTCCAGAATCCCCGCATCGTCGGTGCCAAGAAAGAGGGCGCGTCATTCGAAGATCTCTGCGTCAACTACGCGTGCGAGAAGATGCACTGGTTCAAGCACTTCACCACCGTCGCTGTGCAGCAGGATCGATACGCCAGGGTAGGTGAACAAGACGTCGCGTCAATCATTGGCCTGCTTGTGATATCAGGCAGACGGTGTGATCGAAGTGTGGTTTGTTGCTTGGTCGTCGTGACAGGAGAATATCGAAGTGGGCTTGGCTGAGAACTCGCTGTCGAACGAAGACGCACTGCATACCCTGGACAAATTGAAACTGGTAAGACCCCTATCCCCTCTCTCTCTCTCCTGTTTGCCCTTTTCCAGAGACCACGCCTAGTCACGATGATGGGACTATGAGGCTCTCTCTCTCTCTCTCTGCTTCGTGTCTTAGGATCGTTCATTGTCCAAATCCAGTCATCCCGATGCCAAAGGCCTCTTTTGGATGCTAGAAGATGAGGCTGCGAAGTCCAACAACACCGAAGTAGTCTTTGTTGACAAGCTGAAGTCGCAGCACCACGTGGACAGAGGCAAGACGACTGCGGCATCTCATTCGCCGCTGCTCGGTTTCCAGTTTCTGTGTTTGTCGTGTGTTGTTGTCACGTGCAGCAGCGTGCTTTGATTTGCAGTCGACTCGGTGATCCAGAGCAGCGAACAGGCAGAGTCCTTCACCATTGCCCACCTTTTCAAGTCGACGCCTGTCAAATACAACGCCCGAGGCTGGTTCAAAATGGTCAAGGAGCATCCTGTCATAAAAATGGCCTACACCTTGCTGACAGAGTCTAAGAAGTGAGTACCCGATATGATGGACCGCCACCTTCTGTTTGCGCTTCCTCTTTGTTGCAGTTTGGATTATGTGATGTGCCTCCACTGTTGTTGTGTGTACTTGGCAGGAAGTACGTCAGTGACTTATACATTGGACATCGTTCCGGCGTGTTGCAAGTGGAAGTGTCTCGCCATCGCACAACCAAGCGATCCACGCACTCGTCTGCTGCGGCCGCCGTGTCGCCCGTCAAGAAGAACTCCGTCTTCATGCACCTCAAAGTCCAACTAGTCAGTCGCTCATCCTATCTCCTGTCGTGATTGGGTCTCGTGATATAATGTGTTAAATTATCGCTGTTTGATTGTAGGAGACCATCATTGACACGCTGCGCAGAACCAATCCCAAATTCATCCATTGTTTCTGCGCAGACTCACTGACGATGTCAAGCACCGCGTCGCTTGGAAGTCGTGGCAGTGGCGCAGGCGCACCATGTCTTGATTTACGGTTGGTCAGGCGCCAGTTTCGGGGCATGCAACTGCTGGAATCAATGAGAACCTATCGCCAAGGTAACGTTGTGCTATCTGCGTACTCCTTCCTTTCTACGAATTGTGCCGCATTGTCAACCTGCATGTTCGATTGAGCGCGTGGTGATTTGTCGTGAGGGTGCATCTGATAATGCCACCGTCCCGTCGTGCAACTGGACACTCGGTCATTGTCTTTCAGTCGCTGGATTTGCTTATCGATTGTCGTTGCTTTTGGCAACTGCTAGAGGTAGTCGGTCATGCACGGGTTGGATGGATGGCATTGCGTTTCGTTTAGATGAGCGACTAACATCAAACGAAGACTGTACGGCCAACAGGTGCAGGTCCCGTCAGGATCGATCGACGACCTGCCTGTCAACGCCACGGGATCGTAATGGCGCCTATGTGATAATGCTGTTTCATAGACTCACTTGGATTGCACGAAGGGAGAAGGACTTTCCTTGCTTTTAGCCCGCTGACTGCTGCTGCTTTGTCGCTGGCGAAAATGTTATCGACGATGCGCGTCATCACCATAGCAACAGAGCAACCAATGACTTCGAGTCCAATCTATTTCAGTCTCGTTCACCATGGCATTGTGCATACGAGGCCTAAGGCGGTTGTGGATGCGTCGTGTGACGTATGTCGATCGAAGGAGGTCGTCATTGTCCTAATGAGTCCGTCAGCAGTCCGTCTCGGCGTGTATTCTGACATCTCCATCCGTGTCATGGTGTCAGTGCGTCATCCTGTCACACCATTGTGTTCTCATGGCATGCTGTTGGCAGGTAGTGTTACTTCATGACGTGTATGTTTTGGCGACATGTGGGGCTTGGGTTGGACTGATCTGTTAGATCTGCTGATGTAGAAGCAGGGGATAGGGTGGGGGATTAGCCAGGGCAATGATGATGTCATGTGCTAAAATGGCTGCCTATGCATGCTGCTGTGGCATACGCTTGGCACATAGTAAGTCACTGATGCTGCTCCTGGAGTGGATACTGAAGTTGTCATCACAATGAATTTTGTAGGTTACCCGGAGCACATGCCCTTCGGCGAATTTCGTCGTCGCTTTGCAATTCTCGTTCCCAAAGGAGAGCGCCAGGACGACGCCACCGTATTGGATGAGAAAGAGGCAAGGCAGCATGGAGACGAGACGTGCTCTTTTGCTGTTGTTGAACCATTTTGTCATCGTGTGGATTGTGTGTTTGTCAGGCGGTGTTGCGATTGAGCAAGCAGATGGAGTTGGACAAAAGGAGCTTCAAAGTGGGCCTCAGTCAGGTGCGGTCTCGTCCTGCTTTCGCGTCCCTCGTTGACTTTGCACCATGCAGTCACGTGTCACGTCGTTCACTCTTGTAGATCTTCTTCCGAGCTGGCTGCCTGGCGCAGTTTGAAGACGCCAGGGACGACACGCTCAACGAGACCATTGTCGCATTCCAAGCCCGCTGCCGCGGCGTCATCGGTCGAAAGCACGTGCAGAGGCTTAAGGTAGAGACTCTCAGGCTGCGTCCCCCGGCAGCAGTCAGGGTTTCAACACGGAGCGGTGTGGGGTTGCCAACTGGGGTCTGACGCGTTACTTCTTGTTCTGCCGGCCAGATTCAGCACTTGGCCGTCACTTGTCTGCAGCGCAACATCCGCAAGTTCTTCGCCGTGCGCGACTGGCCGTGGTGGAAGTTGTACACTCGTGTGCTGCCGTTGCTCGATGTCCACCGCACGGAACAGCAACTGCAGACGAAGACAGTTAGTATAATTACAATGGTTGCTATGACGCCCAACCAATTCAATTGAGGCTGGTGGGTCATTCAGTCGCGCTATTTATTGCTTTTCAGAATGAGGTTGATGTGCTGCAAAGCAAAATCTCCGAACTGGAGAAACAGAATATGGACGCGGTATTCGTGAGTCGTCGCCTGCAGAAGAAGGTGGACGAGCTGATGGTGACGTCATCGCAGGCTAATGCCTCCGTCGTCAGCACCAACGAGCTGCTGGAGCAAGAAGTCGTCGATCGCCTGCAGCTGGAGGACGAATTGCGCGAGCTAAAGGTGTGACCAGGACCTCCATCGCTCTCTTACCTAGTTGTTCCCTAGTAGGGGGTCCATCGCGTTGTTCGACCTGTCTCCTTTTGTGTGGTCTGTGACCTTAGGAGCGACACGACGCCCTGCAAGACGAATGTGACAAACTGAAGAGCGAACCACCCCTGACCAGAGTATCCAGTGTTCTTGAAGACACCAGTGACTCAGAGGGCGACGGTGAGGCCCGCGGAACTCGCTTTCTCTCTCTCTCTCTTTGCCACCCTTGACTGATGTTATCATCAGCGCGTGATCATTCATGACCAATGCATGTCGGCCTTCCACAGACTCAGTCTACAGATCCAAATATCGAAGTCTGGCAAGAGACTTTGAGAACATGAAACAGAGGATGTCATTGCAGGCTGAAGAGGAGGCTGAAGACTACGCCAAACAACGAAAGCACGTCGAGAGACAGGCAAGGCCATCCCCTCCTCGTTCTTTGTAAATACTCATACATGCAGACTGGCGAGACTACAACCGCCATTCATTCATTCTCTCTGTCTTCTTTCGTTTCATCTTGCGCAGTTGGCTGACGAACGAGCCGAGAGTGAAGATCTACGCCGGCAGTTGAACAACACCAGACGCAAATTGGGCAAGCTGCAAGCGGAGATGGAAGACATGAAGTTGATCGTAGAGAGCACGCAGAGCCGCAACGCAGACCTGGAGAAGCGACAGCGCAAGTGAGTGGATGAATGACCGCAGCACTCGCCGTTTGCTAACAGCCCTGAGGCGATCGTCGTATGCATGACGTTTCTGTTCTGTTGCCATGGCGCAGGTTTGACTCTGACGTAGGAAAAGTGCGCGACGAGTTGGCGAATGAACGAACGAAGCACGACACTGCACAAAAGGAGAAAGACGCGCTGCTGGCTGAAAAGTTCACGCTGGAGAACGATGCCCAGGTGTGTGCGAGAGAAAGACTCATCTTGCGCTTGCGAACGACGGACCTAGTGGCTGCGTTGGCCCGCCGCTCTGTGCTGTTGCGTAAGGCCTTCTGTTATGTTGATTCTAGTCCGTGCGGGAAGAGCTAGAGAGAACGAGGCGAAAGATCGGCATGCTTGAGACCGAGGCAGAGGACGTCAGCAGGATCGGCAAGACCGACTCAAGCGAGGTTAAAAGATGTTTTGTTGTTTTCTTCTTTGTCGTTGTTGCAGTTGCTTGATTGGCGTAGTGCGCACGACACCGTGTCATGGTCTGCCGTCCTTAGGTTCTGACGCTGCGACGGGACGTGCGCGAGTTGCGAGTGAAGTGCGAGGAGCAAGAGGAAGAGCTCGACGACCAAGCAGGACAGATCCAACAACTACAGCAGTCCAGGCTGAAGTTGGAGATGTCGTCGCAGAAGGACAAGCATCAGTTCCAACGGGATCTGGAGGCCAAAGACGAAGAAATGGAGAAGATCAGGGCGGATGCCACGCGCAAGGTACTGTTGCCGCCCACACGACCGCGTCACGCGTTGCAATCGATCGAAATTAACCGACCGGTGATGTTGCTGTCGTCACATAGGGTCGTTCGCTGGAGGAACAACTGGAGGAGGAGACGCGCGGTAGGTCGGACGCTGTCAAGGTGCGCCGTGACCTCGAGCGGAAGATCTTTGAGCTGCAGAGCGCCGTTGATGACGTGGACGTCGTGGGTGATCGTCGCCTACGAAAGGAGCTGAGGCGAGTGCATGCGCTCTACAAGGACACGAAGCATGCCTTGGAGCAGAAGGTGAATGCTCCCTAACCCCATTTCAGTCCGTCCCCTTATCTTGATGCCCCGGGACGCGGGCTGATGTGTTGTTGTGGTTGTGTCATCGCAGGAGGTGCGGGACGTGGACAAAAGTCTCGTGAAGCAGCTGCGTAACCAGGTGAAATGCTGCTGCTGTCGCCGGCGGACGGATGGTCACTTGAATCGCTCGCGATGGAATGCTATTGATAATTAGGACTGATTTCTATTGACAGCTTGAAGATGCGGAATTCACGAAGCATCTTGCCATCAAATCGAAGAAGCAACTAGAATCAGACGTTAAAGACCTCAACGCTCAACTGTCGCAAATGTCGTTGGCCAAACAAGAGGTAGCCGTCGTTTGATTGTCGCCGATTGACGGCTGCGACGGAAGGCAATTCAATGGCCAACCTCAAACCCCTTATTCCCGTTTGCAGGTCGAAGATCGTTGCTTCTCGCTCGCCAAGCAGCTGGCTGATCTGCAGGATAAAATCGAAGACGACGAAGATGACGTGCGTGAGACCATCCGAAAGAATAAACAGCTCTTGGCCCAGGTGAGCATGCGTGGCTGGCCGTCCGCTGGCGAGTGGCATTGAAGCAGACCTTCGACGAGCATTTGAAGTGCGTCTGTCGTTTGGTTGTTTCGTGCAGATTGCTGAGCTTCAGGGCATCCGACTGCAGCTGAAGGGTTCGCTGGAGGACATCCGAACTGAGAAGGACGAACTGGAGGCCAAGGTGCAAGCCGTCACTCGATACAATGGCAACGTCCTATCGCTCGTGGGATTGGCTACTAACCTGCCCCTTTGACTTCCGTTGCTAGGTGACGACATTGACCAATCGCCTTCTGTCGTCTGAGACAAATACCATCGATCGTCTCAGCTACGAGAAGCTAGAAGTCAAGGTGCAGCAGCAGCAACCGCAGCCTCGTCACCCGAACGAGGCGTACCTCCGTCGCACCAATGTCTTTGTTCTACCGTTGTTGTATTTCTGTCTGTCTGCCAGGCACGTGATCTGGAAGAGCGCCTTGACGTCGAGATGGCTCTCAAGATGCGCTTCGAGGTGAACCCGTCCTCTCTTTTGCTTTCACCAAACTCATGGGCACCATTGTCATTGATGTGTCTTCTAATGCGTCTGTCTGTTTGTCTGTCTGTCGCGCAGAATCAAATCAATCGCCTGAAGGACAATTCAGCCAGAGTGCAAGACGAACGCGACTCAATTCACAGCAAAGAGGGCCGCATGGCCATCGAACTTTCAAAGTAAGCCGTGTGGCGTCACTTATACTTCAGCAGCGACATTGTTGTTGTTGTTGTTGTTGTTGTTGTTTGAGTTTGATTTATTTGTCATTTATTGGACAAATATAATTGACAGCAAATCAAAAGGGAAAGAAGAACCACAAGATACGTTAGGGTGGTTCAAAAACAATTTTTTGCAAAATGCCATCGGAATTCTCGCTAAAAAGTTATCAAATCGGATAAAAACGTTGCATGCAAAAGGATATCGAATTAAGAAAACAATTAGAGCTCCCGAATTGAGCTCAAACTTTTGCCCGTGTCACGTGTGTTTCTAAAATGAACCTTCTTGCTTGACTTTCGTTTTGGCTAACTCTAAACAAACGCACAAGCAAAATTCCACGAAAATAAACGTTACATTTTCTAAAGCTCTTCTGTCAAAGGATGGAGTAATATTAATATCATGAGTCAAGACATTTGAGAACTACGAGTTCAGCAGTTCTACTTTTCTCGCCATCATCTTTGTAAAGTGCTAGAACTGAAGGTGTGCAATGTAGTTTGTCTTTGACGAATGAATAAAATCTTGACAAGGATGGTTCATCGATGAAAGACTGCTCTTGAGAAATACGGAATTGAAGTACTGCTTGTTTGTATTCTTTGCTGATTTTTTTGTAGTCAGATTTAGCGGATGATGACGATTTGCTAGCGTGGTAAATAAGACGTTTCTTTCGAGCGATAATCCTGATGTTCTTTGGATATTTTGGCTTTCGATGTGATCGCACAGGAGCATGGGACATGTTTCCAGATACAACCATTTAAAATGTTAGAGATTGAGTTCCAGAAGACTTGAGCAGATTGACCAGCAGAGAGCAGAATTTCAGACAAATCTTGATTGATTGCATCATAATAGGTCTTTATAAAATTGGGATAGCGACCAAGTTGACGATTCGGCGTTGGATTAGCGCCAATAACCAGTTTAAAGTAACAAACTAGCAGCCAGTTTTAACCAACAAATGAACACATTCGATGGAGATTGACCCAGAAACAGAACAAGTAAGGAATGAGATGGGCTGAGTGGAAAATAAAAGGGCGAGAATGTTTGATTCAAGGAAGTCGAGGAACTCGCACAGCAGTTCATTGTCGGGCAGGTCCACAGACAGATGATGATGGTGGATTACTATTGTTGTTGTTGTTGCGTAGGCTCGCTCGTCAGGTGAAGGACCAGCGTGAGGAGATTGAATCATTATATCACCAGGAAGCAGAACACAAGCGCAGGAAAGAGAAAGCCGTAAGTGGAATGATTTGGCTGTGAGCCATTATTGAGGGTAAATATGCTGGGATTGTTGGGGTATACAACATCATATAGATGTGACATAGGGTCTGACAAGCGGTTAGGTTTGTATTACATCGACAAACAGGCAGTCGAATAATCTGAGGTAGACTTTCCATAGCTCAGGTATTTTTAGTGTTCTGTTTTCTATTTATCAAGGCATTTGTTGTGTTGTATTGTTTGTTTGTTTGTTTCGATCGAAGTTTCGGGGTACTGTACATGTAATGTGATGTCAGAATGGCACGCACTCCGTCCAATTTCCATGTCAGTTGAACTCCCCTGGCCTTGGTGGCGTCTGCCGCGGCTTTGCTGACTTCGGTTTGCGTTGTCTCATTGCAGGACTCTGAGTTGACTGTGGCAGAGGATACCATCATGGCGACCAAAACAGAACTGCATCTCGCCAACAAAAGGATCAGAGACCTTCAAGAATCGCTTGAGACAGAGATGTTGTCTTCAGATGACGATGACGTCATTAGCTTGTACAGCGAAGATGGCGACGGTGCACGACGCTCGCTGCGGTCGATGACGCGGAGAACTAGCAATGCGGCGACTAGCCAGCGGCATCGGGACACTTACGACGCGCGCGCTATCAACAGACGAGCGAGTTTCGACAGTCCGAGAGGTGGGAGCAGCGTCTCACCCTCGCGTCGCGTCAGCGCACATATCGCCGCCAGGTAGCATGCCATGCACTACATGATAATATGAATGAGTTTGTTGAAGTGCGATGCGAAACCACAGCGGATGGGCGATGATCGCTGATGGAATGAACTCTGTTAGCGCAAGTCGCTTTGCTTTCCAGCGGAGACAGACAGACGGACGGACAGACGGACATTGCTTCATTTGGCACGTTGGCATGAAGTTTAATCATAGTCAATTGGCTATGGTTTAATGAGAGGAGTTTCGCCTTCCAGATACGATGATCGCGTGTTTTGTGATGACCGCCAATCGGGCATTGTTGATACATTTCTGTCTTACGTTGATGTCATTGTTTGTTCAGTTTTTCGTTGCCATGGTGATAGCGATAGTTCCTCAAGGAGGCTCGATCATTGTGAGAATGTTACAATCAAATAAGGCCACTATTCATATGAGAATACTAACCCCAAGGCGAATGTCACCTGTCAATCAAACCTATATATGATTATTGAGTAATTCAATTCTTGATGATGACATGAATCAGGGCTGTAGTTCTACAACTCATGTTCCAAGTGAGGTTGCCTTTCCTGGTGCCGCAGTTCCTTCCTATGGTTCTGTGGTGTCGCCTCAGCGATACGATTGTAGCATCTGGACAAGGCTATGCTTACGGCACATTCAACCCCCGCCGGCGCCTTGCAAATGACATGCGCACATAGCTACGGAAGAAAGTGAATTAAACATGAGCTTGGATTATCGTCCATATTTGGAATCGATTACCACGCGGTCGTCGCGTGCCGCAATCGGGTCTTGTATTTACCAAACGGCGCTAAATGCAAAGCCAAACAGACTGGATTCGCTGTGCGTTTCTGATGTGCGTTTCTGATGTGCGTTTGTTCAACTCAGCGTCCTCCCGTTTTACCCCATTCTTGTTTGTTCGTAGATGGGCTTCTGGTTGCGCCGTTGGTCAATATTTGCCATTGAAGGTGATAGTTGATGCCCACCCGCTCCTGCATTGTGAAGATGTGGAATGGGCACGACCCACCACGAGTATATATGAAACGGCACATACAACTGAGACACGTCCAAGTCGCCTTTCTGTAGATTTGCAGTAGCGAGACACACAAGCAAAAATGGACATCACATGGTTTACGGTCAGCTTAGCCATATGCCTACTTGCATACAGCAACAATCTCGAATGCAAAAGCCTCCGACAGGATGATAGCGGAAAAGAGGCTGTGGAGCTGAGTGTTAGAGGGGTAATCCCTATCAGGGGCGGAAGAGAGACCATTTCTACTGGAAGGGAGACAATGCCCTATTCCTCTGATCGAAGATTCCCTATCAGGAGCGGAAGAGAGGCCTCTTCTGCTGGAAAGCAGACAACGCCCTATTCCTCTGATCGAAGGGAAGGTCATTTCCCTATCAGGGGCGGAAGAGAGGCCACTGCTACTGG